>OY735217.1:6667680-6802680 GCA_963457665.1 Thysanoteuthis rhombus
GTATTGATTAGATAAACGAAGTTACCCAATTTTGCTGCCAATCAGTGAATAATATAGCCACTTTTAGCCAGTCATGGACCGATCTAGCAATTTTTAATCATCTAAAATGATTACTGTATTTTTGACCCGTTCGACCAAAGATATCCAAAGTTTTATGAGACCAGATTTCAAAGAGTTTAATTCCGAACTAGTTGCAGGAGACAGTCCAAGAGACAGTTCATTTGGATTAGTGTTTCTCGAAAAATCTTCGACAGACTTCTTGGGATTATAATCTTCAGATTCTCACACTTCAAGTGATGAATAAAAAAAGAGTAATGGAATCGTTTAGAAGAAGAGCAAGATTCACTGGTAATAAGATTGACTAAGAGTGAACGAATATCTTGACAACGAATAAAGATTTTATACCAATGTAGAGACGAGGTCGACAGTCAGAGCTGAAGTCATAAAGCAACCGGTTGACTTGGTGCATAATATAATTTTTAGATGTGCTAGTATCTCTAGTACCGATTGCCACCACTGTTTGACTTGGTATTGCGAATTTTTTAAAAATTAAAATCTAGGAATTTTTTGTTGAATTTTGATGACATAAATCTAATTTATTAATTTCCTAGAATATATATATATATATATATATATATATATATATATATATATATATATATATATATATATATATATATATATGGAATGAATGAGGAATTTCTTCTATGACTCATTACAGATTGTACATTCTGTTTCATTGTTCATTCAAAAATCTTTTTTCAAGTGAAAGAATGTACACTTAGTAGTAATGAGCCATTGAGAAAATCTTTACCTATTTTATAACTGCTCCACTAATAGTATTGTGCGCTTTTTTGATCTAATATCTACCTGATGAATTACGAAATATACACACGTTTGTATATTGTTCTTATATATATATATTCTTATATATTGCCTTTTGTAAATCTCAGGTCGTTTTTCTCTCTACAACCGTTAACCGAGTAGCATAGATAGAAAAGAAATAATAATAATAATAAGAGGAAGAATAAGCTTCCGGAAACACGTGAACTCGTTTTAACATGGAGAGACTGTTATCGGTCACAGAACGACAATCAACCAACAGAGTTCTTCCAAATTTGATTACCTAGCAGCAGCCTTCATTATCCGACTTGTATTTCACTTCATATCGTCAGTTTACGTCTTTTCTTCTTCTTCTTCTTCTTCTTCTTCTTCTTCTTCTTCTTCTTCTTCTTCTTATTATTATTATTATTATTATTATTATTATTATTATTATTATTATCAATTTAATTCCAGTCGCCTGGTACTTACTGCTGGAGGTTAAGTGATAGCAGGTCTCCTCAAGTCTCAAGTCCTCCTCTCTACACTGTCATAGTCCACAACAATACTGTGGTTTACAGTTTCACACCAATTGTCCGGTGATCATCGCTGAAGGCTGAGTGACAATAAGTTTCCTCAGGTCTTTTGTCAACATCTCATCTTTCCCTCACCTATCACACCTCTGCTACCATTTGGGTGTAAAATCCCCCTCCTCCTCTGTTAAGCAACTGCTAACAGTTAGGGTCGTAGATCTTATATTTTTCGTTCTTTCCTCTGTATCCGTGCAGTTCCTAGCAGTGCTGTGGTCTGTACAGTCTCAATCCTTCCTTTTACCTCCAATCTCGCCCTCAGTGTCTTTGGGACAGTTCCGAGTGTGCCTATTATTTCTGGTATAAGCCTGACTTTCATGTTCCACACCCGTTTCAGTTCTCTTGCTACATCTTGGTATGTTTCCAGTTTTTTACTTTCTTTCCTCTTTACTCTATAGTCTGCAAGCACAACCACATCTATTGTTTGGTAGGTTTTCCTCTTTTTGTTGACGATCACCAGGTCCGGTATTCTTGCTTGGATGAGGTGGTCCGTTTGGATGTCAAAGTCCCAAAGTAATCTGTGGTATCCATTCTCTAGGGCTACCTCTGGTTTGTGTTGATACCACTTGTCCGTATAGTTAAATCCCATCCCTTTACTCAATTCCCGGTGTATCACCGTTGCTACTCTATCCTGTCTGTGTTTATACTCCTTCTGGGCGAGTTGACTACATTCACTAGTTATGTAGTTTACGATATCATCTCTTTCACTGCTCACGTGGCAATTGCCGTTTGTCTGTGTTCCGTCGATTTTTGGTTTGATATAGTTTGTCCTGATGCATTTGTTTTGAGCTGTCATAATGAGTGATTCCCTTGCTTTCTTCAGATTTCATTTTTGTAGCCATGTCCATGATCTCTCACCTGCCATATCCTGTATCTGCCATTTAAATTCTCCGTATCATTATTATTATTATTGTAGTATTATGAGTTGTAGTTATGGTCGTCGTAGTCGTTGCTGTTGTTGTTGCTGACGGCTTTGTTGTTCCGTTATCTGAATTCCTTAAATGAGGCTCTCTCATTAATTTTTGGATCGAAAAATGAAGAATAAGCTTCCAGCATTTGAACAAACACAAACTCTGTGCTTCTTGCGTATAACAAAATTTTAGCGGGACAGAAAGGCAATATACGGTTTAATTCATTTAATAATTCAATTTAATTTAGGAGACATTTCTGAAATATAGCCTTTAGAACCACAAAGCACCCCTAAAGGCATGCTTTGCTGGGCCGATTGTAATAAAAATTGGTTCTTTTCTACTAAAGTTCCTTTTTTAATTCTTAAAACTAAACCACGAAAAAATTTCTGTTTGTTCAAATACTTGTGACAACTATCGTATATATATATATATATATATATATATATATATATATATATATATATATATATGTATGTGTGTGTGTGTGTGTCTATGTGTGTCTGTGTCTGTGTGTGCGCGCACACGCGCGTGTGTGTGTTAGCATTGAATTTCAAAGCTCTCTGTTAGCAATATTATTTCTATTTTATTACTGCACATCTCTGTATAATTTGTTCCTGTAATCATTGTTGGAGCTCTATAGGCCGTTGTCTGGCATGCTGTGCAACGTCTTCCCACGTTGATGTACGTTTCAAAAAAAAAAAAAAAAAAGAAAAAGGAACGGTGCAATGTCTCTCCAGGTCTCGGGTTGGTTGATGTATGTATAAAAGGAAAAAGGAAAAGCACAATAGACCATTCCCTGCTGATGCCAACCTAATATTCATGACTCACTGAAATTAATTACTTGGCTTTTACGAGCTTAACAATAGACAATATCGTAGAGGAGAATGTAAGGTTTCCTATGATATCCGAGAGTAGAGCGTTCCTATAGAGAAAAAAATTTCTTAGGCCGAGACAGCGTAAAACGAAGAAAATGTTACCATTATTTTACACGAGGAAATATCTGAGTGTTCTCAAACTCTGTTTCAAGTAAAGCTTTTCTATAAAAAAAAGGGTAATTCTCAGTCTTACCTAAGTGAAATATTGTAGTTAAACACAGGATACAAAGGCTCCCAAATGTCATACAGAGGCTATAGAAAGTGTATCTATAGAACGTATTGATCAGATATTAACGCAATAATAAAGTTGGAAGACATTGATTGAATATCACGTTGCATTGAATCGTAAAGGGACGATGGAAACAGTGCATCCGATATGAAGCCGGATCTCATCGTAATTTCCTCTTGAGTTGCATCCAGAACATTCTGACATTTTGGGTGTTTGATAAATAAGAAACCATGCTGTAGTATATCCTTCACGTCGAAGCTGACTGTTTACAACCACAAATGTATCAAAAAATTCTGTTTGTCCTCACAATATCTGCTAAAGTTCTCAATGGATTTGACAAAAGACTACGGAAGAAGAGACTGAGTCTCGATGTGGATCTGTGGTGGCTCAACAAATTATACGAAATAAAAATAAAAATTTGAATGAACGAATAAATTCTTAAAAATATTCACTCCGGATCACGAGAAGATCAGGAGTGAATGAAATAACTAGGATACTCGTAGTTCATTGGTTGAAAAAGGTGCAGCCAATCAGAGTCCCCAGATGCAGTCAGGTGACAAGTGCCAACTTTGAACTATCTCTCTTTCTCCACCCAGCGTTTAAGGGAACAGAAGTACTGAACCTACATGGTATGGAGGACCAGAAAATCAATCGAGCCCCCGTTAAGAGCCACGAAATGTTTGTACATCATTTGAAATTCATTCGACATACGCCTTGAACTTTACTCACACATGCAAACTTCGATTTTTCTAGTTTGACTTTGAACATTTGCTAGACATTTCAACAATATTATATAAACATGCCAAAACTTCTTTATATCCTACACACAAAGGCATTCATATGTATTTTTCCTAATTCGATGAATAGAAAAGATGTGTTTTTTCTTAAGGTTTGCATATTTCCTTTGTTGATTGCTGTAATCTTACCTTTATTTTTATACCATGAAACATGCTCATCTGTTTATTAGATTAGACGTGTTCCCTGTTTTAGAACCACGATGTGGTTGTTCTCCTTAATATGGGGTCTGATATTAGTAAAATCCTTTCCTCAACTAATCCGTAAACTATGGTGGAATTTAGTCTCCGCCCATCTCCTTATCCATTAATATAAAAGGTATGGGACCCCATATATCGATACACAATCATATTGCCTACGTCCTAGTTAACTGTCAACACCACACAACAACTCAAAAACTTCTCTGTCTATCCACACAATATCTAAAAAATTGAAAATTAAAAATCCGTTTGCAACTGATCTTAAATGTCGACCCAAGCTATTTTGACTCGCCGAGGTACCCTCAAACATGTTCGATTGGTTAAATTAGCTCAAAAATTCGTACGAAACCCTATTACAGCGTCTGGACTATAATTGATATAACAGATTGTCTGATATGACTTTACGTTGGTGCAAGAAAAAATGCAGTTTTGGTTATTTTAAACTTTGATGCTTTTTTTCAATATTATTCAACTATGTTCATGGGCGTTTTCGTTCCACTTTTTATCATAGTTTTTTTTTTTGAGACTGTCCGATCAAAAATGGGAAAGAAGCAAATCCAAGCAATGTTTTTTGTAAGAGTTCAAAATAGGACGTAAACCAGCGGAAACTACTCGCAATATTAACATATTATTTGGCCAGGGGATCATCAACGGATGCATAGACCAACATCAATTCTAAAATATCGAAACAGGAACGCCAGTCCTGAAGACGTGGTCATATTTCTATGATTGACGAAATCCAATTGACGTCTATTATTGAGGCAGACCCACGCAAAACATTCAAAGAAGTTGTAGAGGAACAAAACATTAATCAATCATTCAACAGTTGTTCAACATCTGCAACAAATTAGAAAAGCAAAAAAAAAAAAAAAAAAACTCGTCATGTCACGCGGATGGCCCTGCAGAAAATGAACGATCTAGGCTACGAAACTTTACCTCACCCAGCTTACTTATCAAATCTATCCTCGACTAACTACCTCATTTTCAAGCATTTCAAACACTTCCTGCAAGGGAAAGTCTCCAACAACCAAGCAACAGCTCAACATGCCTTTGGAGAATCCATTGGTTCTATGCTTCCGGAATAAATGGACGTATTTACAGATGGCAAAATGTGTAGATTATGAAGGTTCTTATTTCGATTATTAATTTTTATTCTTAGCTGAGATATACTGTTTTACAGTTGATGGTGAAAAACTGCAATTATGTTTGCACCAATCTAATATTTCTACTAATAGAGAAATACGTATGTGTATATTTGTGCTTATTTTTTAGTATACTATACGTGTACCGATTGAGCTACCTGAGCTTGAAGGGTTATGGCCAAATCGCGTTGGATACACCGGTTCTCGTAAGATTACCGAAATTAAGCAATGTCGAGCCTGGTCAGTACCTAGATGAGTATCGATTGAGGGTACCAAGGACTCTGAGTAGAATGAAACTTCGATAAGCTTGGCAAGCCGGAACTTGGTCTCACTAACAATTGGCTGTGTATACTCAAACCCGTCGCACCTTTGAGTAGTTTATGAATGGAGAACAATGATACATAGAAGAAATACGTATTTTCAATGACCTAGGGAAAATCATTTGTCTGGTGGCTCTGACACAAGATTTTTGAAGATTCCAAGAAATAAAAAAAAGATTCTCTTATCAAAATTTACAAAAAGGAAACAAAAAATGGATTTGGATTTTTTGCAAAATTTTAGACCAAGTGGTGGGTCCGGTAGCGCTGACATAAGATTTCATTCAAGTAACAAAAAAATATACGAAATGCACACATCGAGCAACGGTAAGATGCAGTGTTAAACTTTAAGTGTTTCTCTACAAAACTCTGCATCGTGACTGTCAACATCAAATCACCGTAACCCCACAAATGGCCAACAACCCACTAAGGAAGGGTACAGATTCTTCTCTTTTTGAGAGTTTGTCTTTGTGCTTATGTGTGGCTCCGGTTGGTCCTGGTCCCACTTTTTAAGACTTCAACCTTTAAGATTTGCATAAGTACTACACTAGACAAATTCCTTGTTTTTTTACAAAAAAGTGCTTTTTGGGGTCTCTATGGTCATTTCGGACCCCCAATTTTTTAGATAAGAAATCTTTTTTTTAATGTGATTTTTCGATTTTTCAAAAAAACTTTTTTAGATAATTTGTTCTAGTACATGTGCAGCTACGGTGATTCACTTATCTTAGATAGTTTTACTTCAATACATTTTTTAAAACCGTTTATTTCTCTTGTGATCACCCTGTAGAACCAAACGCACAACCAAATTACGAAAAAAGGGATTCAAATTTTTATCTATACCCCACTCTAAAGAAGTCTTTAGGGTCATCGTAAAAGAGATAAAATGTGGCTGTGATTCTCGTTATCAAACGGGTTCAAGGGAAATGGCTTAACAGGAACAACAGACGCCCACTCTTGCTGACGACTTTCTAATTGGCCCCGGGCCAGTTTACGATCTCTCATTTATTCAACCCCCGTAGCCCGTCTATTATCTGAGGAACGGTCAATCGATCTCCGCATTTCTTTTGTTTATGCGGAATGGGTATATAATCACTGCTCCAGTTATTCCGTGTTGAAATCGTAAAGTACGAGTTATTTTGATCGAACTTGGTGCAACAAGTGAAGAGGCATTTGAATCCTTAGCCAACGAACAATTTCTTATGCTGTGAGTGCTGAACGTATATGATACAACTAGCTAAATTGAAGACGTGTGTATGTGTGTGCATGTGCACCTGCGATTATCCTACAAGTGGCCATTGTACGAAGTTGATATTTGTCAGATCTAGGTGAGACAGGGGACGAATGTAACAAGCCTTATTCTCTGAATCAGAGAGTGCTAGAGTGATGACACTCATATTTCACATGCACAGTTAGACCCCCAACCCCAATAGGAGGACAGAAGACACATTGAACATATGCTGTTGCATTTATTGACAAATATGAGCCGTTTTTTGTCATGCTATCCGGACCTTTTGCAAGAATTAATCAGAACTTTCTTAGTTTGAATCATTATTTGATTGACTTCTAATCGACTTGGTTGGCATGTGTCAAAGTCAATGTGTCTATCTAGCACATGATGTTCTGTCGTGTTCTTCAGATCATTAGCTGTGTCATTTTGGGATTGTGTTTTGAAAAATCTGTTTGAAAAAAAACCCAAACAATCCAGTGAAGTTTGCAGTTCACGTTCCCTGGAGAGTAGCAGAAAACTGTTTTTTAAACAGTTGCAGTTTTGTACAAAAAACAACCATTATGTTTAATTGAGGTTTATTGCATTCCATTCTTCCTGTTGAACACTGAAACATGGAGAGATTAAACAGTAAAGTGGGCCTATTTTCTCTGCATAAATAAACAAAACTCAGTAACTGTTATTTGATAAATACATTTAACTTCTTCAATTCAAATAAATATTGCGAACGATGTGTCATTTGTAATAATCTCTAGATAATATGGATAATTAATATACAGATGTTATTTTAATAAATAATTATTTGGTTGGCTAAGTTCAAATAATCTCTGAATAACTGAGAGAAATGCAAAAAGTATTGCAACTGTCTAATTGATATTGCAAAAGTTGTTTTGCTCGGTGATTCTAGATAAATATGATAAAACAAATTGAAAAATTAAAGATTATATATAAAAAGGTTCGTTTCAACATCTTTATGTAGCTTCCGAAAGATAGTATTTTCATCAAAGTTTTCCGATTTTTGTACTAACTTTTCAATGTTTTCTTTCAATAATTTTTTTATTCAATTCTCAAATCTTGGTCCTGATTCTGTCGATTGTGAAGCTGTATGAAGATGTTAAAATGAACATTTTGGAATTAATCGGATACTTTTTACACTCACAGTAAATAAAAGGGAGTTTGCTCTCCAAATCAATGCAGGTCTTAGGGAGGGCATACCATAAATAATCTATTTGCAATCATGAATAATTCAATGATCCCTTCAATCCTTTGATACAGATTTGTTGCATTAATTGATAAAAAGTATCACCAACTCAGTCAATAACTGAACAAACACTGCAGCGAATTTCCATGAAAAAAAAAAACACCGAAGAAATAAATACATTCAGAGCAAATTCCATCGATGACATCACTGGCGTTTTCCAGTGAAAAACACCTCAAATGAAATCTAGACGTCAGTAATAAACTTGACAAAATTAGGCCAGCAGCTGGAATACACAAGAACACAAGGACATAAATGGACACACGCACCTATAAGACGGATAGATAAGTTTGCCATCTTTGATGGCTATGGTTGTTCAACTCTCATTTTTATTGGAAAGAGAGGGAAAGACTAGAAATCATTTCTAAGCTTGAATATAAATCTGCTTTCTGAAATGAAGCACAAGAAATTAAAAATATCTTATATACTGGTAATTAAGAAGGTTATTCAGTTTAGAAAGTTGCCATATAGATTTTTCGATGTCAATGAGCCAATATATGGGGGCAAAGGGCGTCCCTCAACGTCAATAAGGACACTTACAGGGTTTGGACGAATTGCTGTGGGAAATACCCTTAATTTAAATGCCTGCTTATCATCATCATCATCATCATCATCATCATCATCATCAGTCTTTTAACGTCCGTTGTTGGACATAGACCTTCCCCAGGATTTGCCTCACTTCTCTATCATGGGCGTCGCAGAGCCAGTACTTGCTGAACTTGCCTAGCTCGTCTCTCGATCTAATATTCTACCGGCCTCGGTTGCGCATGTGATCTCGGGGGATCCATGTTGTGGGTCGTGATGTCCATCGGTTGTCTGCCATTCTTGCAATGTGGCCAGCCCACTGCCATTTGAGATTTTTAATGGATTCTATGATGTCCCTGACTCTTGTATTTTCTTGGATGTACTGTGGTGTCTTGTGGTCTCTCCATGTGAGGCCCAGCATTATTCTTTCATGTGCACGTTGCATGGTTCTCAATTTACGGGTTGCCTCTTGGTTAGGTTCCATGTTTCGGCTCCATAAGTGACTATTGGGAGGATCCCTTAGTTATACATCTTTCTCTTTAGAATTAATGGGATCTTCTTATTTTTGAAGGTTGGGCTAGCTCTGCCAAAGGCTTGCCATCCTAGTATGATTCTCCGCTTGATTTCTTCTTCTTTTGAGGGTCTCATGGAAATTCGTTGTCCTAGGTAGATGTAGTGGTCTACTTCCTCCAGTTCTGTGTTTTTGATTTTGATCTTCGTGTTTTTATCCCCGATGTGGTTGTTGCACATGATCTTCGTCTTGCTGAAGTTCATGTGTGGGCTGACTTTCTTGCTCTCTTCATTTAGTTCATCTATCATTAGTTGGGGGTCGTGTAGGTTCTCTGCAAAAAGGGCAATGTCGTCTGCAAATCTGAGGTTGCTCAGATACTCGCTGTCTATTTTAATTCCTTTACTCTCCCAGTCTAGTCTTCTGAAGATCATCTCGAGGCAGGCTGTGAAGAGTTTAGGTGAGCTGGTATCACCTTGTCTTACTCCTTTCTGAAGCTGAAAGGGACCCGAGTCTTCATATAACCTGATAAAGGAGCTGCTGTGACTGCATATATGATGATATTATTACCAATGGAAATTTTTGTGAATTCGAATTTTCATTTTCTTATATTTACAGCAACATGAAATGAAGTTTCATTAATATTGAAAGTCTATTAAATCCGAAAGTAAAATAAGAACCAGATTTTTGACATATTAAAAAGGGAATTTGATGGAAAAAAAGCTTCAATACATTATATAGCACTGTAGATTGACAGATCATTGAATTTTAAAGAATATGTAAAATTTATTGACTTCTTCAATTGTGAAGTTCAGCAGTTATTGACTTTTTTGGCCGGTGATTTGGAATCTTATTTTAAATCTACCATGTAGACCCATATTGTCATTAATAAGCTATATTTTAGACTTAATTAAAAATTTTGGTCATGAAAAAAAAAGATTATTTACAATACTTCAATAATGACTAAGTAGTAGAAATAAAACGGAAAATTTATCGAAATGTCCGTTAAATCCGAATTTCGTTACATCAGTGTCCATTAAATCGAGGATTCAGTTTCTTCCTACGCTTCAAGGAACCAACACTTCATCAAATGCCGATCTAAATACTGTGAAAGGAAGCGTATCAAATTTGTTTTCTATTTTGCAAGTTATCAATATGACATCGTGCTGAGACAGAGCTGGGGTAGGGGTATTTGAAAACGCCCCGCGGACCCCAAAATAAAGGAGTCCCTTCATGACATTTTCAATTAGTAGCTCCCTCATCCAATTCACCTCAAAAGTCTACCTACACTCTTCCATTGTGTTCGCATCAAAACCACAAGCTCTGTGCAAAATGGCGAATCTGAATCTTCTATCGACACTTGAAATTATTAAGATTTCATTTTATCATTTTTCTCAATAAGCCGAATTGAACCCTGCTGATCTTTTCCTGTCACTTTCCCCTGAAAGCCAGTTTAATAACGATCAAATGTCTTCAGGCGAGCAGTTTCCAGAAAGATTCTACAATAGCTTTAAGTCATGAATCAATTATATCCCTCTTGATGAAAACGATTTCACTTTAACATTGATTTACTACGGTACTTGTATCAATGTGTGTTCGTACACGAGTGCTGGTAATACTTCAACAACTGTCAATGAGACCTTGATTGGTTACATGATCTGTCTTTTCTTAAGCCATACTATCTGTTATGTGAGACGTGTCTTTTTATCACGGTAGCCCCGTTCCCCCTTCCGGCAACACGTGTTGCTGATTATACTGTATAATACTCTGTCAGAGGAGTATAACATGTATATCCTTAGTTAATGATATGTAGGGGCCGTCATTCAAACGTGTGTTGTCATTGAATATATGAGACGTGTCCTTTGATAACACCAACAATGACACTCTTTGATCATGCAACGTTGTCGAATATGTTTCGTTTTATTATTCGTCGGTCGGTCATATTAGGATCGGGGTCAAACTGTGTGTAGATGATCGGTCAGTCCAATCCATTCCACAACTGTTCTCTGATCATGTGGCAGCAGTTGGGGTTTTGCTGGCACTGGTTTTCCTAGGCTGCTTGTGTTTCTCAATTGTAATAAACCTGTTGGCTTTGCTGGTTTCTGCTTTTTTGCAACAGCTGATCGCCAGGTTCCCTTGTCCCTTTCTGTCTGCTCCTATGTGACATGGTCATTGATCCAGGCCTTTAATGAAACTTTTAATGTGTACCTGAAACGCCTTTTTCTGAAATCCTTGGAAGCGCTTGCTTATGTAAAAATTTATTCGAGAGCTGGTGATCTGGCATTCGAATCACATGTCCTGCCAAGCGAAGCTTTGACTGCAACCAGGACGAAGCAGATCCTAGGCAGGAAAGCATGAGTGAGGACTTCAGTGTCTCTTGTCTTGTTGGAAATAATATAAAAGATTTTAGTACACTCGGGTCGTTGTGTTGATAGATGCAACAAATAGTTATCAAAGTAAGGAAAATAAAGAAGATTTATTACGCCTGGAGACGTTCGCGGGGTAACTGCTACATGCACTGAATTTAGAGATTTAGAACAATAACTCAGCAAGAACTCAAGTTTATCTGAAAGATCAAACACAATTCTATTCAGTCTGACTAGTTTACATTTCATAAAATCCTGAGAAAAATTGTTTTTTGAGACTATACACTTTCAATCTTGAGATTACACACTTTTAATCTTGAGATTACACACTTTTAATCTTGAGATTACTCACTATTGATCTTCAGATTGCACATCTTTGCATTATACGCTTTTAATCTTGAAAATATACAATTTTAAGATCTGGATGTCTGTCATAAGCGATTGCAACCAAGCTTGTTTCATTATCTGTAGTTAGGTGCTCGACTATTGTGACTTTGCACCATAGCTTAGTAAATTATCTACAAATGAACTAAATATGTATATCTATAATGTTAAGATCGGTTATATGTTTCGAATGTAAAGAGAGAAGTAAATGTTTGGTACCAACTACTGCATACGGATATAAAACACAGAAACTAATGAAATCAATTGAAAATAAAGCCAGAATGATGGAAAGAAAAATCGAAAGAGCATTGTTAGGAATAAAACTAAGAAATAAAAAACGTTCAATTTGGATCAGAGAACAGAACAGTGTAAACAATACCATGGAAATGATCAAGAAAAGAATGGAGATGGGCTGAATAACTAACAAGAAAAAAAGGATAACGGATGATGCAAAAAATTAACAAATTAGTGCCCAAGAGATAGCAAATGCAGTAGGCGAAGACCAAATGTAAGATTGAGGGATAGCATAAACGTTTGCCATTAAGACATGGCAACGGTCAGCGCATTCATGGTCAATATAGAAAGATTCAGGAAAGGTCTTTGTCTAGAATTGGACCTTTGAGGGCTGATGATGATAAATGTTATTACGATAGAAGACTTGTCGAGATTATAAGATCTGCATTGTGGTATTTACTAAGCATCTAGATATACAAAGTGATTGCGCGTGTCTGTCTGCTTCTTTGAGCTCTGATAACCCAGGAACTACTCACCCTAGAGCAAAGGTAAATTCGGCATCAGAATGTCTCAATTTACCTGTCTCTATTCAGCAACAAAAATATCATCGATTTTTTTGTCCGTTTTCATTCCCTTGCCGGGTCGATTTCCCGCGCCACCACTTATCTGTAAATTTTCCAAGAAACTGCGACAAGCACATGTCTATAAAAACTGTCAACCTCAAAACTGTTAACAAAAATGTCAACATAGGTTTCTTCAGTTTCAAGTTGGCCCAGATGGCTATCATGCAGACAGGCCACACCAATAGAGATAAAAATTTAAACATTAGCTCCCTATTATGCTAGGGGAAGGTCTATGTCCAACGAAGGACATTAAAAGACTGCTGCTGCTGCTGCTGCTGATGATGATGATGATAAGAAAACACTTCCTTAAAAAAAAAAAAGAAATTCAGCACAAGAAATGAGATTGAGGAAGCACTCCACGACATTAATGGTTTATCGACCATACAATAGACAATATTGTATATCCCAGTTCTTGTAAGATCATCGAAGTTAATAAGTGTCGTGCCAGGTCAGTACCTAGGTTGGTGACCACTGGAGAAGCAGAACGAAGCTTCGTTTAGATTTGTCAAGCCAGAAATCGGTCTTACGAACAATTTTGCCCGTGTGCGCTTCACCCTGTGACGCCCCCGATGAGTGTAAACGGAGAGCCATAATATATACATACATAAAGAATATAATTGGGTAATGTGATGGATTTTCAAAAGAATATTTCAATTTTCTTTAGACACTTGGCCGATTTGACTTTAGGATAAAATAGTGAGACCCAAGGACATAGACGGATAAAATATGTTAATGTATGTAACCACCAGGTTATCTTCGCACTTGGATATTATAGGAGAGTCCCAAAGCTGTCCACAATTTTAGATTTATAGGATGATTCTTTGAACAAAGCAATTTATTTCACATCCTGTATTTTGTGATGCTGTGATAAAATTGCATGTAAAATTATATAGGCTCTATGAGAATCGTACGTTTGGTCTGTAATACCTGTAAAGCCTTAAAGAAACATTGCAAAGAAATGTGAATTAAGAAATAAAGTATTTTATCACATATATTTATTTTGTAGTCATAAACAAGTACAAGGGGAAAATGTTTCGATAGAGAAAACTATTCAAGAAGATTCGCCATTACTTCGGCTTCCTGGAAATATCAATCACCTTTGTGACAAAAATAAAATGCCATTTTTTATAAAAGCCATATTGGTGTGTGTATTAAGAAAAATGCTAGTCAGATAGGTCTGGTTAGTCGATCAATAAAAATCGACCTGCGACCATCTTCTTTTGTCTGCATGTCGCGTTATCAGTTAAAGTGGGTGATCAACGAGCAAATTATTTCTTTCGCCTTTGGTTGGGCAGTGATCACGAAAAAGTCTGAATTATCAAAAAAAAAAAAGAAGAAGTGAATGCTACCGGATACAGGAGGGGAAAACTCTAGCATACATTTACATTACGAATTGAAGCCTCGCTGAAAACCTATTTTGAGGGGGAATTTTAAAAACAAAATAGAAGACAATGTTTTTTTTGGGACATAAAGTGTCAATGTTTGATTTTTCAGCTCTTTAGCTCGACTGTTGTGGTGTGTTCGTATAATACATCCATAGCCAGCCAGACAAACTTAAATATTGAAGAAACCTATGTTGACACTTTTGGTGACAGCTCTGGTTGATAGTTTACAATAATTCATCATACAAATTTTTCTTCTCTTTCTTCCTTTCCTTCTGTGTTTCTCTGTTTCTTTATTTCTTTATTTCTTTTTTCCTTTTTTTTCACTTTTTTTTTCTTTCCTTCTTTCTTAGTGCGGCAGATGGCTCGCTGCGATCGTAGGTTTTGCCAATGGAAATTTTGAAGTCGTAAAAAATTCCATCAAAGAATAAATATGGTCAGAATAAATTCTATTCATGACATCACTGGCATTTTCCATTGGAAATCATCTAAAATGAAGTAAAATAAAACCAAGAATCATCTAGATTCTTCTGAATCTATATGTTATTAATAAGCCTATCAAAATAAAGTCCTGAGAGGGTAAAAAAAAGCTTTTACCTCTAAAATTAAAATAGCGTTTTTTAGAAAGGGTCTAGTGGAGTACCGAGACCAATATCCATGTCTGTAGACAAAACAGTATCGCCAGGAGCGCTGGAACACCCAAATAAACATATAAACAAACACATGCATGTCTGAAGAAAAGGATAGAACTGTTCGCCATCTTTATTGGCTACGATCGTTCAATAATCCATCATAGAAATTTTCTTTTCCCCTTTTCTTCTTCTCTTTTTTCTTTCTTTCTTCTTTTTTTTCAGAATTTATTTTCCCTTTCTTTTTCTTTTTTTATTTCCCTCTTTCCATGCACACCAGCTGGGTCACTTTGCTTTTAGTTTTTGTCGGCATATGCCCGTGGAACCTTAGCGGTTATTTTAAAAGCTATCAGATCTAAGAATATCCAGATGGAAACACTTATTAGTTTGAAGAATACATAATTTACTACCTCCTAAAAATAGATACAAAACAGGTCTGTTTATTCAGGAATCGTCACGTGTTTTTGGGCTCCTTGCTATGTCAGGGTGATCAATAAATAAGTTACTTGTTTCGCCTCTTGTTTGGCAGTGATCACTGAAAGAAGTCTGAATTATTTTGATGAGTATAAAATCTAAAACTCCCTAAAAGAACTAAACAACAAAAAAAAAAAAAAATAGGAAAAAAAAAGACGTATGGGAAAATTGATGATAAATTTATCAATCTTAATGTAAATTTTTTGTATTATAGGAAACCGTCAGCAAAAACGTACGTTGTTTAATTATCAGTCACGCGTTCAAACCACACCAATGGATCTGGAAAGCTTGAAATTAAAACATCCCTCATTAGATCTAAAAGGCGTTTTCTTTGTTTTTCAAACCCTTCTCCAGGTGGGTTTTAAGTTGGATTTACAATTCACCACACAAATTAGCTCCTGAGTTTTTGTCCGGCAACGTTCAGGCTTATTTTTCTTTTTGAAAATTCCGATTTTTCACAAATCAATACGCCCACAAAATGTGATGGATGTAACTAATTCGTTGATCATCCCCTCTTCCTAATTTTTTAATTGATCATCTGCAGCAAGACATGCTACCTAAAAGACGTTGGTTGCATGACAGTTTCTATCGAGTGACCAAACAGACATGCGTATAATCAATTCTTATCTTATTCTGATTATGTATTTTTTTAATGAGTAATAGATACCGAAAGTTACGGACAGACAAACAAACAGAATAAAATCATACTGTTCAGTATACTGATAGATACATAGATAATTCGTAAATTATACAAAAAATTGACTTATATACCAGAAAGGCTTCAGCTGCACGTATTTAAGAAAGCATAGCATCTAATTTACATTTGGATGAATCAATAATACAAAGAAGGTCTTAAGACAGAGTAGTCTTCATCCTCTTGGGATATATTCGCAATTAATCACTTCTAATCTAACAGAAGGCGATGTAAAGCAAAATATTACTTGGAACTATTGATTTGCCGGGTAAATATCCCTGTCTAAAACCAAGATTGGATTAACATGGTATTTATTGCTAATGCGTGGCTTTCAAAGAGATTTTGAGCTAAGATCTTGAGCTGAGATTTTGAGCCTTGATTTCGGTAGATATGACAGACTACGTTATTGCAGGATTAGATATGTACTCGAACTAGATTTGCAGCCAAATTACGTTGGATGCTCTAATTCTCGTACGATCACTGAAGTTAAGCAACCTCGGCTCTGGTCAGTGGCTTGATGGGTGACAGTTTTGGAAAACGGCGTGTCAATGGTGGAGTAAGTGAAGCCACTTAAGGTACTTTACATTAAGACTTTTTCACATAAGACAAGCCTGAACAAGAAAAACTTATGATTATTGGAGGCCTGAGAAAAGATGGCTGATGTCGTAGCCAGCATAAGGGCATTGGGTAACTATGTACCAAGTTTTTATTTCGGTCTGTATGAAGTCAAAAATGTGAATAAAAGATACAAAGACTGTGCTGCACTATTCTTCCACTGCTTGCCTTGAACTTCCTCGCTTTTATAAGAAATCGAAGTCGCTTTTCATTCTCTTGTGACTGCATGAATTGAAAAGAAGCTGGTCTGGTCGGCCACTCAATAGAACGTTCACGTGACTATTTTTTTTTTCAGCAATCAGTGTTGGGGTCGATCAATAAAAAAAAATTGAAAAAAGGATGATCAATGAATAAGTTACTTATCTGGCCTCTTGTTGGTCAGTGATCAATAAAAAGTCTGAATTTTAAAAAAGAAGCGTGAATACTACCGGACCAAAACTAAGGAATCAATTTAGGATAAACTTTGTTTGCAAATTGAACCTACCACTAAAAACCAAATCATGAAGAGGGGATTTTGGAAAACAACATTTTTTTCACTCAGCCCTCCAGCTTCATCGGTGCAATCTGTAAGCATGATACATACATATATACATAGCCTTCATATATACATGGCTTCCACGTCAGTTAAAATTGAAAAGGGAAAATATCTTGTTTTTGAAACAACTACTTTGCACTACTTATACCTTTGTAGGTTAATCTGACATAAAGCCGACATCTTGATGGACTGTAGCAAACAAACTTTGGTTCAAAAGGTGGCGATGGTAATGCACACGCTGCAGTCCAACTTAAAACTTCATTTCGCAAGCTTGAAGGCATTCCGCACACCCAATCTCTACAGGGAGACATGGCTTCAAAAAGTCTTTTAAATATTCCCCCTTTCTAGAGTTTACTTCTGAATGAGAGATTAGGAAGAGAGGCAGCGCTGTAAAACCGGATCTTCTTCTGATTTCTAGATCTTCCTCGCTTGCTGCCTTTGTGGCAGACCTTGCCTATCTCGTTATAGACCTCGTCAGCCATCAGCTGGTCTGCTACAGAAGTGGAACGACCTCCGAAATATTTGTTTATGAAGCCAAACCAAAATCAGGGTTTCTAGATTACGATAATAATCCAAGCCTTATAGCAAAGACTTATCCAGCACAGGCATTAGAATAATGTCGAATTTGGAAATTAAGCTGGTCTGAGGACGGAGGTTTAGGCTATTCCTGGGGCAGGTTTTGCCTTAATCGAGCGAGTACTAATACAGTTGTTTCATACCAGCCTCTTGAGGCGGGCAGGTATTGAACCTTTGACTCCGGGCTAGCTCGATTTCCAAAATAGATGCTATAATATAATATAATATATAATAATTTTAGGTAAGTCTCGGAGATAAAGCTCAGATTATCCTCCCTTGCTGCCAAATATGGCTACCCTGGCCAAAACGATGAGTGACACCATGGTATTTGTTCTAGAATGATGCCTGTTACTAACCAGAAACAGCGCAGCTGAAATTGCTTACCTTACTTACGCATTTTGAGAAATGCATGAATCAAACTCTCCTTGAACTCTTTCATTACCAGTCATTTTGACAATTGTATTTTCTCTGGTACACTCCAATGATAGACAGAGGAAGAGAGTTTTCAAGCGCTTTGGCCTTCAAGGCAGCCTGAGAGAGTAGTGTACATGAAAATCTGAGAGAAAGAATTCCAAAGAATTAAGTTTGAATCTGCTCGTATAAAACAAAGTGACTTAAAGTCTTCGGAATCAGCGAGGGGACCAAGTAGTACAAGTGACAAGAAATAAAATGAACAAATTGTTTATTTTTCTACGTGGTGTGTTTGTATTTTTCGTTACGCGTGTGCTCTCTTCCTTCACAGCACTTCCTCGTCGTCGTAGCGCACCGGAATCTCCAAGAAGTGACCTGAAGAAAGCCAAAGCATTACAACGTGTAAGTTTCGTTGACGGGTGTCTTTCTCGTTCTACAGTTGTATTGTTCTTCTCTCTACTTTATCTCTCCCTTCTCCCTCCTCCTATTCGTAGCTATATCGTGAATTATCAATAACTCCTAAGCAACCAACGATGCCAGTGAAAGATGCAATAATGCCACAGTTTGCAGCCGTTCACAAGAGATCGATTTCTTTCTGTTTATGTGATGCTAGGTTCATGTTTGCCCGAGAGAGTTACAGAGTGACAGAGAGACAGAGAGAGAAAGAGAGAGAGAGAGAGAGGGGGGAGGGAGAGGGATGTAAAATATTTACACAAATTTGTCTTTTTCCCCCAAAGTTAAATCACCATTCTTTTATTCCAGGTTTAGGGTTATAGTTAGTGTAGGGGTCTCATTGCCGGTTACGGTTATTGGTGGATTTAGGATCAGGCTCCTTAAAAATAAGCCACAAGGAGTGCAATAAAAGAAATTCACATCAGCTGTTCAGTTTAGTCAGCCATAGTTACATTGTGTGTATTATTTGGATAATTAAATCCGAAAATACTTAAGCATTATGAAATTCAACGAAAATTTCAAATAATAGCGTTCAGCTCACGTTCTGCATTCATGTCGTTATTAGACAAGGCGGATATATTCATTTTCCGTCACCTTTTCTGATTAAGCCGTTACAATACGAGGCATGGTATAAAGCCTTGAATCAAAATAATCCTGTTTCGCCCACTTTCTCCCATTGTCTTGGCCCCGTTCCCATATCTATAGTATGTGTGTTAATTGGATATAGAAATCCAACAATAATAAGGTATTATGGCATTGAGGGAATATTATGCTACCTGGCACGCCATTGTGGCTTCGTCAGAAATAATGTTCTTACATTGTATGTAACACTCCCTCTAAAACCCTTTTGAAAGACTTTTCTCAAAACTGATACATTTCCAGAAAGTTCGAAGGTCTGATGAATTGGAAACATATGAAATCGAAAGAAAATGCCTTCTTTCCAGGAGAAGGTGACATTACCTTAAACTGAATTTTGACCCATTTGCTTATTTGAATAAAAGTTCTTGTTGAAAATAAAGTCTTTATAATAGCCACCTCATTGTGCTTATAAAGTCTTCTATGACCAAGAGGTGTGTATGAAAGTATCATCATTTTCCAGTCATTCTCCCATCGAGAATGTTGCTGATAATGTACACACGGACTATTCTGGCTTGCCAGGCCAGTTGAAGTTTCGTTCTACGTACAGAACCTGTTATTCCCCAATAGACACCAATCTAGATGCTGACCAAGCTCGGTGTTGCTCAACTTTGGTGATCTTACCAGATCCTGTGTATCCAAAGTGATTTGATTGCAATCTCTTGGATAATCTTCCTTAATCTTGGTCCTTGTTCTGAGTGCTCAGCAGTGCGTTAACGAGTACCATTTTTAAAGTCTTTGGTTCAAGCGCTGTTATGGTGACTGGTAAGTGTAAATAATCCTGCAATACTGTCGTCACAACATTTGTGTGTTTATAAAATCTGCCATGACCTCGATGTATACATATGCATAAGATTGAGAAAGATAAAAGTCTGAGTCAATATATTGGACAGTGGTTCAGTTCCCATATGACCTACTCCAAATGTCAACCACCTGTCACATCCGAACAGCTTCCAGGACTCAGCCACCCCGACTTGCAGTCTGCACCACCCAAACTGCAGTCCCAGTGCCTGGAAATGTCATGTCGTTCTATAAATATCTGAATGTATAAATGATTCTATTCAACACCTCCTGTCCACGTCGATCTCAATATTTACCGTGTGCCAACGGAAGCCACAAAACAAACCTGACTGAAATATTAAAGCAGTGAATGGCCTTGTCGTCTCTGGAGATTTTTATGGATGCACATCCGACTCTCTTTGAAGAAGCTGGAGAAATATTCCAGATTAATGCTAACAATTCCGTTGCTATACAACTCATGTTTTACTTACTCAACGAATATTTATCTAAAAGGCTTCCCATACATTTTTACATACAGACCAGTGCTTTTTTTCTGTAGCCACCTTATGTTCACACTCTATCATGAACACATTTCTTTCTTTTCGTCGATCTCCTACTGAGTTGACTTTATTTTCCTCACCTAACAACGATGACAGGTTCAGATTTCCGGTAGAGACTAAAGAATGAAAAGTATAAAATGGTGTCTATTGAGAGAAAGGAAACGAGATAAATCCGACACTTTTTGAAGAAGCTTGAGAAATATTCTAGATTAATGTTAACAATTCAGTTGCCTTACAACTTATGTTTTACTTACTGTCTGTATATTTATCTAAAAGGCTTCTCATACATTTTTACATATGGACCGGTGCTTTTTCTGTAGCTACCTTATGTTCACACTCTATCATAAACACATTTCTTTCTTTTTGTTGAACTCCTACTGAGTTGACTTTATTTTCCTCGCCTCACGACAACGACAGATTCAGACTTCCGGTAGAGACTAAACAGTGAAAAGTTTAAAATGATGACCATAAAGTGAAAGGAAATGAGATACACAGATTCTATAAATCAACGGAAAGAAGAGAGAAATAGATGAAAAGGGGAAGTGTAAAAGAAAAAGAGCTGGATTGAGATGAATAAAGAGATTACGAGAAAATAGAAAGCTATGGCTGTTAGACTGAAACATCTGGTGTCACTAAACAGATTATTGTGATTAAAACTTTTTTTCTCTTTACCATAATATTTTTCTTTTTTTTCTCTACTCTTCTCAGCCTCCACCTTCAATTGTAGAAACTTGAAACTTCATTAACATACGCCCCTCAGTGAGTAAGGGAAATGTTAAAAGAAATTCTTCTGAAAATTTAGCTATATGGCTGTAATAGCTTGGTCCAGAGTGGAGTTTGACCCACTTTTTATTTTTCTTCGAATTTCTTCCTTCCTTCCATCCTTCCTTCCTTTACAGTTCTTCCCATTTCTTTCTGCTTTCCCTCCCTTTCTTCCCCTCTTTCTTTCTTTATTTTTCCCTTTCTGTCCTATTTTCTATTTCTTTCTTTCTGAATTAATCTTCCTTTCACGCCAATACATATATACCACCTTCGAGCAACTAACAACACATATGCTGCCCATCCTTGATAGTCTGCCAGTCTCCCTCTCAGTGTCAAACACGCACATACACATAACACAAAATCAAATTATCCCTTGTCATAATAAATTGTAGCCTACACTACTGGATCTCAGAGGTAATGAGGGGCTACTTGGCGGTGCCCACATTCTCTCCAGGTAATATGGGCGGATTGGTTACATAATACTAGCACCTGGGAGTAATTTACAGAGGTGGATTTGTAACGTAAAGGATTCAATTCGATACGTTCATTTCTATTTAACTCCACTGGTGTTACTAAAACTGAATCTTACCACGTTAACATTTAATACTAAGTTAAATCGTAGATTTTTGTTATTTTCGCTGTCGGTGCGAACTGAACACAAACTGCAGAAATTTGGATTCGAATCGTTAATTTCATTCTCTGTACTGGATCCCACACACATATGCTAACTCTCTCTGATGCACTTTATACTGTTTCCGTTACATAGCACATACAGCATCATCCATAAATGAATACACCCTCTTACTTTTCTTCAATCAAAACGGACATTATCGAGTAATATTCCTGACCGAACTTTACAGCACTGGATCTGCCAAAAATTGTCAAAAAATGGAATATGTTACGATCCAAAAACAAATATTATTTTTGGCCAACAGACCTAAAAAAAAATGATAAAATCCTGATATGTTTGATTTAGATGAAAATGAACTATTTAAAAGAAATGTATGCAAAACTATGAACGCTTTCCCTTACAGAAGTACACATTTCAACAATCTTCAGTACAATGTTTCAATATTGTTGTCTTTCATTCTTTACAACGCACACACACACACACACACACACACACACACACACACACACACACACACACATACTGCGCAACCTTCTGTCCAGACAAGCTTTGTCAATAATCACATTGACAGCTGATTCTTCAAAACAGCCCTTGTGTAAATTATCCCATGTGTGTCTTATTCATTGTTTGCGAACTAAAATCAGGTCAACACCTGCAGGTATAGTTCAAGGGTGAAAGCATCAGCCAAGGTTATTAGTTTTTAATTTCTTTCTTTGAAGCCAGGTTAGTGATGTAGAGAAAGGGAGGCTCAATTTTAAACAGGTACAGCTTACCATATTAATTCTTGTTGCCTTGTTTGCAGTCTTGTAGATTACAGACAAAGAAGTGCAATCATGTTTGAACGATCCGAGGAGTTTAATCTGTCGGGTTGTTATCAGCTGAATGCAGTTTCACAGCCACGATGACAAAAAAGGTAAAGCTTAATCACAGCCAGGACCGGACCAAAATACCTGCAAAATGGGCAGTTGCCCAGGATTTCAAGTGCTAGGGGCACCAGTCATGTATCTGGGACAGTATAACTTCCCAAATACATATGGAAAAATGGGAAAATGATTATATTAAACAGAATGACGATATCCGTACCTTGCATAAATGAACCACCATTGCCCACGCTTGTTTGGGAACTGATTATCTAAAATGATTACCGAAAAAAACTACATCTATTATCTAAAATTATCTTTAAAAAAAGAAGATATTTTGTGTAAAATTATACAATAAAATACGACTGTAATAAATATTTATAATTGTCCGTTCGATAAAGCAAGATTATATGTTTTTTTTTTTGGATAATAGGTCTTGTGGGCAAAGATTCTTATCTACTAAAAACAGCTGTGTAAAATTAATGCCAATATTTTAGAGTCAGTTGAAAGAGGCGATGCACAGCAAGATTTGGATCAGAGGATTTGGGCACATGGGAACCACTATATGATTATTGAAAAATAAGTCTCAGATAAGTGGCCGAGGCAAACTTTCTCCGTAAAAATTGCATATTATCCCAACAAAACAGATCTATGCTTTAGGTCTTTCACCGGGGGAGGTTTTAAACTATATTTCCCAAGAGTTCCGTAAATAACAAGCAACAATCATGCTTCTTTTTGTATTTTAAAATACAGAAAACTAAAAATACTGTCATTTGATAAAACCTATGTGGGCAGTTTTGTTGACAGTTTTGGTTGACGGTTTCTAATACCTAGACCTTTGAGGGAACCGAAACAAATTGTGCGAAAGAGGCAACTATCCCCGCCATGATTAGTACAAGGAAAAATAGAAACTTTCCAGGCGACAATATTACTAAAATCACTTAGAATTCTAACAAAAGAGAGTAAAGAGGAAACTTGTCTTTTGTCTCCGGGGAAAGCCACCAAATTAATCTTTCACATCAAATTCTATCCTTTATTCTCGCCCACCAAAACGGAATATTGCCCGATACAGATTAAAAACATAAACCACTGTCATCGGATATCGATGGGGTGTCACGAATTATGGAAGAATTAATCCTGGTCCACGAAGGATATCCAACGAGGTGAAATTATCACAAACCTCCAAGCTCTTTCAGCAATCATTTTGTTTCGGGGGCAAGATTAAATGAGATAGGTTATTTTGAGTACAGCTCCATCAGAATCCAATTTCTTTTGACTATAAAAAGCAATGAGAGCAACTATGGTAACGTTGCTTTTGGCGTTCAGTTAATAAAACTGTTGTTCTCGCTGGGATAATACTGAGTTTATTAGCGACCGTAAACCGCAACTGTCAACATCAGCTTAGGTTCCGTCCGTTTTTAAGCTAGTCTGGCTGGCTATGCAAGTATGTATTGTACGTACAGGCTATACAAGTGGAGCTAGAGGCCTGAGTATTCAAACATTTACTTACATTTTGTCTTGAAAAATCTGAAAATACCTTCAATAAGAGTCCCAGCTACAATGTAAGTTTATGCTAGAACGATTCATCAGTTTGTGCCTCACAATATTCACGCCTGGTTTTGAAAATTCGGTCTTTTGCTTAGTGATTACCACCAAAAAGACAAGAGAAGTAACGTATTAATTGATCACCTATTGTTTCCAATGTTTTAATTGATCACCCCCAATACGGCATGCTGCCAAAGACGTTGGTCATGTGTCTGTCCCTATTGAATGATTAACCAGACCTGTTATCTATGTCTAATTTTAAATATTTTTAGCCAAGAAAAAAAAAATGCTGGAAAGACGTTGGCCATTTTGTACAAGGAAACTCTGGTATCTGGACGCAGAATATTGTAATTTGCGATAATCTTTCCATGAAGTTTTAAAAAAAAATATCTAAAATTGAGATCAGATGAAAATCAGACTAACAATAGCCGATTGCTGTCTGAATACATGAATAATAATGGAAAGTGACCCCACTACAATAGTGAACTGGTCTGCATGACGAAGATGCTAACAATTGCACTATAGAGGATGGTCTTTGTATCCCCTTTCAACTGCGACGGAAGTCGACAGTTCTACGATTGCCAAAACAGTTTTTCGTTCAGTCTAAATTTGAATCAGTTCGTAACGTTCATGAAAAAGGAACGATGGAGAGGGTGGACGAAGACAGAGAAATAGTTTTGTTTTTACGTGACATTGTGTCTTTTTTTCTAAACTCTCGGAATAAAAAGAAGATGACGTTCAAGCAAAAGCTGTCGTAATTTAAGAATCTAAAGATTTTGATGAATATCTCATGTTATAGACGTAGATATATGACCCGTGACTTGTAAGGAACATGGATAGATACACACTTCTCGAATGCAAACAAAAATATAGCAAGACGCAAGAAAACCAGTCAGAGTCTATTTTTAGAGAGATTTTTTTTCCTCAAATCTCTTAACAGCTTTAAGAAGTGTCTGCGGCCGATCATTAAACAGCGCAAAAAATGGAGTGTAAACTTTGACTGAAACTAGCATTAATGCCCATGGGAAAGGCATGGATCCAAATCCTTCCCTCATCTATGAGTAAGATAGCGTATGGTCAAGTAAGTGTCGCTACTTTGAGTGTTCGTCGCATTTTTCAGTCAATTTTCACTCGTTGCAATCAAATGACGAGGAGAAACTTGTGAAATGTGAAGACCAGGGAGGGTTTGCTGTTGCCGTGGCCAGTGTAAGGGCTCTCACCACTGCTTTGATTTTATCAAACTGCTGCTTTCGAGTTTTCACTTTATTTTCATTTGTCACAACAATGTCGATGATCTCACCAGAAACCAGTGACGTCATGATGATACTAGTAAGAATTTCGTACGCAAAAACTGATGATGAATTCACTCTCTCAGCTAAGGTCGACTTTTTTTTATTACAGGAACTCCTGACAAAGGCAGTGAAATAAGACACATAGTTTTGGAATAATATTAAATGGAGAAATGAATTCTGTTTTTTTTTCTCAATCAACTGGAAATAAATTGTTTTATTACAGAAACAAATGTAGCCTAATTTTATCGGAAGTTGTGTTAAAGATTTAGAAGGTTCAGAACAGGTTTTATTCTTTTTATCCTTTAACCAAACAATGAAATAAATGTGTATTATTTGGAAACCAACAATAAATCCGATTGTTTATGTCATTGGAGAATTGTTGTAGAAAAAATCAAATGTATATTTCAGTTTCATCTCTGGGCTTTCATAATTTATTCTATTTATTTCTACGTATTGCCATGAATATAAACTAGATTTTAGAACAAGGTTTCCGTCTGTCTAACCCTAGCATCATTTTCAATATTCATCCTGACAGCGCAAAAAACGTTTGGATTTACGTGGAATCAAACCTCTTTATTCCTGCCGTTTCCATTCATTTGTTTCCTTTGAAATCAATAGTAAACATCAGAAAGTGTCAAAATATGTTTCTTCAGTTTTTAAATGGATCCAACTTGCTGGCTTTGTATGTATGTATCATAATTGAACATACAACCGATTAAACAATTTGACGCATTAATCTGCGTGAATTGCTTCATTAGGGATTTATAGCAAATTAATAATATGTATATTCATGAGTAGAAGCTCATGTTAACATTCTTATATGATTGGTATATTTAGCACCAATTCCCGTTTCCTGTGAAATCTTGTGTAAATATCAAAAGTGTCAACATAAGTTAATTCCGTTTTTAATTAAATCTGATTGTATTTGTATCACACGTGCAAGTCGCGTCACTGAAAATAGACGAAAGGAAATCTCAACATCTACTCCTTTTTATACCGAAAAGTTTTTGTTTTTTGAACCCCCTCTCCCCCTTACGTGGGTCTTCATCAAATTTGCCACTTAAGTTTATGCTAAATTGATCCTCTCAGTTTGTGGTAGCATTTGTGCTTGTTTTTTTTTTCAAATTTGGACTATTTTTAGTCATCACTGCCCAACAAAAAACGGGCGAAGCATACATGGCATTGATCATCGCCTTTTCCAAATTTTTAATTGATCATCCCCAACAAGGCATACTGCCAAAAGACGTTGGTTGCGTGACGGATTTTACTGGGTGACTAACCAGACACGTTTATAATTTGAAATTCATTTGCCCCATTAATAACTTATTATGCAGTAGGTAGTAAAAACGTCGTCGATTTTATGAGGTTTTGTTGGTCGGTTTGAAATTAGCCCCAATTTTTGTACTTGGTAATTCAGGTATTATTCTATCGATCAATTTATCATTATCATTTTTAAAGTAGCATATACCCGGCAGAAATGACGGTATTTTCTTTCTCAGGTATATATCACAAATCTATATCATTAGGTGATTCTTTGATAATTCAAGTATCCTATTTTTTTTCAAAAGTCAACTCAACTTCAAATCTTTCAGTCGTTTTCTCACTATTTTTCTTCCCTTTTCTTTTCAGTCATCCAGCTGTTCTGTTACATATTATTCATTGTTATGTCATAACAGCCTATCTAATTTTATAACAACTCTTTAATTCTTTTTATCTGCTCTATTCATGTATTTCACTTGGAGCGATCTTTTTAGTGTTACAACAAGAATCTGACGAGACATACAACTAATTGTACAATTGAACATACTAATTTGGATATATGGCATTCATATGGATGAATAACGAATTAATAATATGTAAATTTTAAAATGAAAACTTATGGTCACATTCTTGAATAACTGATTTACTTTGCGCCAATTTTATTCACGCAGCCACTTCTTGGAACGCATCGACATAATATGATTGCAGCTTTAACTTGGTTACGTGGTGCCTATTTGGCTTGGAATTTCATTGGAAAAGACATTATATATGCAAGAAGGTTGGTTTGAAGTAAAGATTAATTGATACTACCTCAATTATGATGAGTCCTGCCCTGCTATTTACAGCCCATTTTTATCAGTAATTAACAGCCTCTGTTTTGGGCAAATAGTATGGAGATCCCGGGATACCCAGAATTCAGAATCCTTTTCTCGGCCTTGCTGATGTAGTATAGTCATATTTTACCGGCCACAGTTTCTCATAAGGATCTCAAAGAAGTCCAGTGGTTATTTGATATTCTTGCATCATGACCCACTTATTTGAGTTTCTTAAATGGATTCTATCTCTTACTCCTGTTTTTACTCTCCAAGTAATGTAGAACACGGCTCTCTCAGGAGCACGTTGCATGGTTCCCAAGGTAAGAAAGCTCAATCTGCCCTTTTATTTCACAGCTCGCTGTAGGGGGAAAGGATAGATTCATGCATTTCATATGAGAATTAGTTCTAAATGGACATATACTGAATCTATTGTTTGTGCTGTTATAACTACGCCAATTACACTCACTGTCATTAGTACAATTACAGCAATCATGTAGTAATGATATTGTGCGAATGTCACAGGAAGTTGGGAACATCTGACATTTTCACAGCGCGTTACACAGTGTGTATGTGGGTGTTGGCTATACAGAGTGTTACCAAAGTTATCTCTCGAAAACACCGCAGCCACATTCCCTCATATATTTGTATATATTGCTTTATATTGTTATGTAGCATGGAACTTTTTGAACGAAATTTTGGATATAAAAAAAGTGAAGATCAGTTGGATCACCTGAACGACACTACTTTTGATCTAAGCCACTGAAGGTGGTTAGTACAAAAGTGTAGGGTTAATTAGAATGAGGAACGAGGAAGCACTCAAGGAGTGCATACCACGGTCACCGCCATTGTCAGAGGAGTAGTTAGGCATTGATCAACACAAAGTTTAATTGTTTTTATCCTATAGCCTATTGTTACAGAAATGCAGTGAAAATTTTTGAAGACATTGTGTGGACAGACTTGGACTTTGTTATGCAGTTTGGACATGGAACTACGAAGTAAGGGAGATAATTGTGTATGGATCTGATCCAAAATCTAATAATTTCTCATGTTACCCATTGTCAACCCCTATACTGAATTTCATTGAAATCGGTTCAGGAAAATACCTTTGAATCTAAAAGAGAAATTCCTGTATCCATACCCGAATTCCACCGCGTCTGTCTTACTCCATCTCTCAACCTTCCACAAAATTGAATTGAAATTCCATTCAGTACTTCTGGAGATATCGTGTGGACAGACAAACATAAAAGACTGGCAAACAGACAAACACACAGAAAGACTCGACCAGATACATATACCTTTCCCACAACTTTGTTGGCAGTGGTAAAAAAAAAAAATGGAAGTCGCATTCATTTAGCCAAATTGATCTTATCTGTTGATCGAAAAGATATTACGTATGCTCCAATACAGGGGTCACTGACCTTTTTCCTTTTCTTCGTGGAACGGTTCAATATTGACAACATTCCTGCGGGCCAGCTGAGTAAGGGAGGTGTTGAGCACGAAATCAGAAATAAATGCCAGAAATATCATATCGGTAGCTTATGTTTTGTAGCCTTGCAGCGGTCCACGGTCCGGTAGTTTGAGACCACTTGGCTAAGTTTCGCTTGGAACCATCAAGTAACAAGTATTTAAACAAAGCATCAGAAATCTTTCAGCATTTACTTTAGAAACCAGCGGCTCCGTTTAAGAACATTGAACTCTGCGCCATTAAGGCTAGAAACTTGAATGATATAAATCTCAACAGTCATTAAATCTGCTATGAGAAAAGGTCTACTGAATCTTGAGGAAGGTATATGTACAACGACTGACAGTAAATGAGGATGACGATGATCAGCTATGGGTTTGTTTTTGGTGTTTGAAAATATGCATACAACATTGAATCGATGTGGTTTAATCAACGAACGTCACAAATCTGCTGGAAAGAGACTTTGATGAATAAAGAAGATTTGAGGAGATCTAAATCTACGAAGAAACTGCTGCTAACAATAGGAAGGAGACAGTTGGGATTTTGGGGGCACATGATCAAGGAGGAGGGCGTGGGAAACTCAACACTAACAAGGCATACAAAGGACAAGAACAGCAAAGGTAAGCGTCAGGTGACCAACTAGAAAGATGCAGTGAAAAATGCAGCTAAAGAAGACAAGGGGAAAGAATCTGTGGTGAGCCGAAGGAAAAGGATAGCTTTAATTAATTTACCTCTTCTACGGCGGAATCGGCATTGGTTTCTGAGAAAAAAATCTTCACCATTTTTGACGTCATGGATACACCGTACCTCTACTGCCATAAAATCAATATCTCATGTTTTTCCCTCCTTCCAAATGCAGTCTATCTATCAGTTCTTCTCTGCCATTTTATTTTGTTATCAGATTCATTGAATTCGGTCTTCAAGGGTGTTTGGGGCCATTCCTCATTCTTCAGTCTTTATAGAACACAGATTACCTGACTCTATCTAACTTGCATGAAAGGTTACGAACGAAGGGCAAGTAGGTCCATAGCCTTAAGACATAAATTACAGAGTTCTATGGTCTGGCTCATGAATAAACTATATATATATATATATATATATATATATATATATATATATATATATATATATATATATATATATATATATATATATATATATATCTCCTTTCAGGCCATGCTATTTAGAAAATCATTAGCAAACATTGCAAGCCTTATGTTAGTGATTTCAGACCCTCGTTTGAAGCTCTGCTAATGATGCTTTGTTTCCACACTAGGCTAATCTCAGTAAATATCGACTTTATATATATATATATATATATATATATATATATATATATATATATATATATATATATATATATATCGTGTGTGTGTTTTGTGGAGAGGGTGATTGTATGTATGTGTTTTGTGCCTTGTTAGTATCTGAGCATGTTCAGCTCTGTCTGCCTCTCCGTGTTCATGTGTATTTGGCTGTGTGTCTTCCTTTTTACCTTTGTGTGTATATCCCCACACGTGTTTTTGTGTGTATGGGAGAACTTGTCCTTGCTCTGAGGCCTTTTGGATATGTTTGTTCTGCAATGGACTTATTCTGGTGATCTTTAGAATTTGTAAGGAAGAGTTCCCTGCTTATAGGGTTATAGATAACGTTTTAAATAAGGGTTAACACAGCTTAGTCGAAAACAAATCAGCAGCTTTTTGTCGTTATTGATGAGAATTATACGAAGGAATCCAGAACAAGTAAAAATGTCGAGCAACTATCGTGAATGCAGCTGTACACAAAGCATCAGTTTAAGATAGATTTACATTGCAAATTGAACAATTGTAGAAACCCTTTTAGGGCAGATTTTAAAAAAAATCCAACTGTCTTCCTTGACATAATGAGTACATGTTAAAAATTTCCAGTCATTGAGGTCATTTGGTGTGATCAGTACACCCAATCCATATATACATTTATACAGCATGTCAAACAATCAGACTAGCTCAAAAACTGAAGAAACCTATATTGACAGTTTTGGTTGACGGTTTCGTACATATGAAATAGCATACGATGTTGGTTAACGGAAAAGGGTTTCCTTAGAATAGGTTTACCAGATGCAAAAAGGAAGAAGGAAGAATATCTTTTCTGGAATCAATTGAGATGAGGACATCTGATAAAACTAAATTTGAGGTATAGACTTCAAGAATGAATGGAAAAATTAACGTATTCTTATAGCTTAGTGCTGGTACTAACCATGTAGTCATACTTTCCGGTGATGTCTACCTTCGTTTCTTAACAGACAACTGTAAAAATTAATGCACGCCATTGCCTTAAAATTGTATAGTTTGAGTATCAGGGTATTCACTGACTCCACATAAAATCTGTTACGCTTATTGACCCACTGAGTATTACCCCCAGCCCCCCCCAAAAACTCTCAATGCATTAGGAGCGAAAATAAAATTTTCACATTTCTAGTAGTCTACCTGTAAATGAAATTAGAAAGTATATGTATCCAATCACGTGTATTCTCCTGTTTATCTGTCAACATGATATCTCCAAAAGTACTGAATTGATTTCAATGAAACATCGTGAAAAGCTTGGTAATGGACTAACAAAGAGGTGGTACAACTTTGGGGCGGATCCAGGAATTTCTTTGATTGAGATGTTTTCCATTTTTTTATGACTGTCCACATAAGGTAAGTTGAACAATTGGCTACAAGAGAACTGATTCAATTTTCAGAGTGGATCCATGTACAATTACCTCCCCTACAATGTAGTTATATATCCAAACCTTGTAGAATCGTGAAAATGTCATGTTTGTCCACACGATATCTCCAAATGTTTTCCTTGGATTTTTATGATATTTTTCTGAGATAGTGGGAAATAGGCTACGGAGGGACTGATTGTATTTAGGGGCGGTTCCACGCACAGTTATCCCTCCTTGGTAAAAGATGCAGGCAAATATATGCGCTCTCTGAGTGATTTCTAAGTTCTGAAAACCAATCGATATTTGCAAAGGAGTGTAAACCAGAGAAAGGACGACATTTCAAAGTGAAAGATGGCCATTTATATTTCTATTGAAAAAGGAAGACGTGTCAATAATTTGGATATCACATAGTAGACTCCCCAAGAAGGTTTGGCTGTGTTTCAACATTTTTTTCGATATCAACAGTCGCTCGTATAGCGATGTAAGAACATTAAGTAGCTTAACGTCGCTGATCAATCAAGAACCAATGTTGTTTACTGATTCTAGGCTCAACTCAGCAGTTTTGATGGAGAAATGTGAAAACCCCACATTCCAGAACAAAGAATATCCCAGAAAAGCCGGAGGGTAAACGGCTGAAACGTAATAGAAAAATGAACAACATAGTCGAGGGAAAAAAGTCCGACTATACCACATGCAATGATTAGAATGTCTGCTGTTTTGTGCCTTGAGGTCAACTTGCGACTTGGGAGGAGTCTTTTTGTAGAGCCATTCAGGAAAAAGCTATTCATAGTAATAAACTCATTGAAACTGAGTTCAAACTTTATTCATTCATCTTTCTCTCTCTCTTTTCTCTTTTTCCCTTGGGTGATTCGTCATTTTTCCTTTTTGTTTTCTCTCCACAATCTCATTCATTCTCTTAACATATCAGAAACAGTCAACTAAAATTGTCATCACAACGGTCAACATAGGTTTACTCAGTTCTCATGTTGGTCCGGCTGGCTAGCTCCGTATGTATGTACCCCACGGGAAGGCTAAACCAATGTAGCTGACTAGCTGGAATTTTCAACATTTATTCCGTATTGTGCTTGGAAAATACAATTGATACACACACACACACACACACAGACACACACACACACACATATATATATATATATATATATATATATGTATATATATATATGTATATGTGTGTGTGTGTGTGTGTGTGTATGTGTGTGTGTGTGTGTGCGTGTAAAAAAAAATTGTCTTCGAAATACCCCCCAAAGTTTTCTCATTGTAATTTCAGTTTGCCTTGTAAGTTTATGCCAAATTGATCCCATACTTTGTGTCGGGCAGCATTAACGTCTGTTTCTGGAAACTTCAGAATCTTGTTAGTGATCAGTGCCCAACAAAAGCCGAGTGAAGTAGTTTATTCATTTATCACCCGTTTTTCCGTTTTCTTTCCAATCAAGCACCCTTAACACTGCCAAAAATCGTTGGTCATATGACAATTTGTACTAGCTGACTACCAAGACCTTTTCTTTGTTGTTTTTTTTTTCACTCTCATTTTCTCGTTCCTTCTTTTTTTCCCTTAACTTTCTCCTTCACTATAGATTTTTTTGTTCCATTCTTCACATTTTTTCTTTTCTTTCATTCCTTTGTTGTTTTGTTTCGTTTCTTTCTTTCTACTTTTAACAATCCTTGGTCTTCTTCCGTATTTATTCGTTTCTCTTCATTCTAGTTTTGTCAACCTCCCTAATAGGGGGTGAGCTAATTTTATTTTTTACCCCAACAAGAACAATACAGCAACAACAATTATCACCAAAATTAGGGATGTTAACAGCTATTTAAAATCCACAAAGTTTCATTCCATTCTGATGAATTAATAAATCTATACAAAATATATGTTTATTATTCATCATATATACAATGCAAAAGTTTCACTAATTATCTTCAGTCAGAATAGAAGTTTGAGTACAGTTTGATCCTGCAGCAGCTGGAGTGGTTCTGTTTATTTTTCTTTCGATGGTATTCTAGGCTTAGTTTAGTATCTTTTCCAAAACAACGAAATCCAGACCCTGAATTATCTCCCTTATAGTTTTTTTGCCAAATGAATTGTCTTATATTTTGGGCAGTAGTTTTCGTTTTATCTCTGGTGTATGATTATTTCTTTGTTTTAGACGTTCCAACAAGGATTAATTTGTTGTCATAATATAATTCGACACTTATGGTCCCAGTAGAATGAATTTATAGTTTGTGTCAAATTTCATTAGTTTTTATCTTTATTTTAATTGTATTTGTTTTGCATAACTTTCTCTCTTCTTCATTGTTTCTGTGGCAACAAATAACAGCTTCACTTTACATGGCAATAGGGATTTCAGTAAAACTGAACTCTCTCTCTCTGGCAATGTAAGGTGTGACTTCGATTCTCACCGATAGGTACTCCCCATTTGCGCTTTTATTTGTTGCCATAGAAAAAATGACCCAAATTGAAATTTGTACCTATATATATAAAAAAAACTATAATTGAGATGAAGGTAAAAACTAGACACAACTGATAATACTAATGTGCTACCATACTTTAAGAAACACATCAGCGACAGCAATACCAATGATAATTTTGAAAAAAAAATTGTTAAACAAAAAATGATTTAAGAGGGTTGGACTTTCTGCTCTTGGATGAAATATAACGAAAAATAGCATTCAAAATTAAATATAATTTATTAGGCAAAATGTGTCAGGGAGGTAAATCAACGCTTGGAGTGCGATATTGTGAAAAAAAAAAAATATTAAACTGATCCAAAACTGTATTGGACAACAGTAGCCATCAAATAATTTTGTATGTTACTTGAAATTTTAACGCTATGGTTATTCAATTATTAACTGTGATGGCGAGTTTCAAATGTTTCAGTCTTCTTTTTTTTTCCTTTTTATATTCAGACTTGATTGTTATGTCTGAAGTTTACTTCCACTGATTTCATATATAGGATTTATTTTGGCCATAATAATTCTTCGAGTGAATCATTCTTTACGTGACTTCGAATTATGACGCTACGGTTGTTCACTTATTGAATTTCATCAGTTTTCTTTTTTCTTATCAGTCTCTCTCTCTCTCTCTTTATCTCTCTCTCTCTCTCTCTCTCTCTCTTTATCTCTCTCCAACACTTTGTTTGATTTTCAGTTTTCTTTCGATAGAGTGAGAAAGAGATATAGACACAAGAGAGAGAGAGAGAGAGAGAGAGAGAGAGAGAGAGAGAGAGAGAGAGAGAGAGAGAGAGAGAGAGAGGCGGAGGGCAAAGAAACAGTCATAAACAGCTGCAAATATACACACACAGGCATGTACACAGAGACACCAAGACATGCATAACTACACACACACAAACATAGACACACAGATACATACAAGGAACATTTGCACATACACACAATCACACAGAACCACGAACACACGAACACATACACGGATACACTAACAAATAGAGAGAGACACACCAGCAAAGAAACACCCATACCTACACACTAACTTTTTCAAGAAATTTAGTGAAGAGTCCATCAAAATTGTTCAACATTAGAAAAAAACATATAAACTCAGAGAGACTAATAGAACCCACACAGACCCATACACACACACACACAAATGCACACACACACACATGCACATACATATGCAAGCACACACATGCACATACACAGATACACACACACACGGTGCAGGCAAAATCAGTAGAAGAATCAGCCAATGATAACGTTAGTATTCTTTGTCCTCTCTAACAATATCACTGGGGTGAGGTTTCCGCCTAGTCCTGCTTTAACATTTCAGTGCACCCTGCAGGTAAATACGGTCACGTCGATTAAGGTCCAAGGCTATAGTGTAAATAGGGTGCCACGAACGTGAACGTCGAGAAAGGTCAATATATCTGGCACCCAGATTATTCATGGATCTTGAGTGACCGACTCCATCGTCTTCCTTTCTCTTCGTATCTACCTCTTGGCGGGCTAGCGAGCCCATCACGTGACCCTGCTGTTGTCTGTTGAGGCGTGTAATGAACTTATCCGAGCTCTTTCACGTTTTTTAATTCTATTTTTTATTATATACTTCTTTCTCCTTTTGGCTGCGTTCCTGGCTAGTTTTTTCTTGTTTGCTAGCCATTTCTCTCATCTTTCTCCCGGACACTCTTTCTCTATCCCTCTCTTTTTTTCTATCTTTTATTTTCTAAATCTTTTTCTGTTCATCCGACGACCAGCCCCTCTTTCACTAGCCCTCCCCGTTGTCAATTTCATTCGCTCCCAGTGTCCAGTACATTCCTTTTTTTTTAGCTCACTATTAGATACCATCAAGAAAACTATCGACATAACTGTCAGCATAGGTTTCTTTTAGTTTTTAAGTTGGTCTGGTTGGTTACATATGTATGTACGTGAGTATTACGCGTACGTTCCGCACCAATAGAACTAGAGGGCTGAAATTAAAACATTTACTCCTTATTATGTCCTGAGAAAAGGAAAAATATCCCCCAAATACTTTTTTCAGGGTTGAGGTTTGCGATGTAGATTTATGCTAAATTGATCCTTCAATTTGTGTCCTCTTGAAAATTCTGACTATTTTAGAAAACATTGTCCAAAGCAAAATAAGTAACTTATTTATTGAACACCCATTTTTCCAATTTTTCTAACTGATCATCCAATGCAGGGAATTCTACCTATTTTGTTGGTTGCCAGACGGTTGCGTGACTAACCAGATGGTATCTAGATAGATGGTAATTAGGGAATACCAGGTGCCGTAAGCAAAACGAAACTTCGACAGGCATAGAAAACTGGAAGTGGGTTTTTACTAACAATTCACTGCATGTATCAAACTTTATCTTTTTTTAAAATATCTAATTGGCTATTCAAATGAAATTACATAGATCAATGTTTACGCTCCTGTCTATCCACACAGTATCGCCAGATTGTGTAAATCCTATGTAAGAACCATGGGCGTTCACTAGGTGGAAGGATAACCAGGGCATTTGTCCCCTGACCCCTTATCCATTTTCCCAATTAGTGCGAGGGGGTTCAAAGTTGGAACTCTATATTCAATAAAGAATAAAAGAATGTATAATAGTGGCGCAGTCTAATTGTGTTGTGTTAAACAAACTTAATGTTGCCGTATTAAAAGACTGTATCATTATTTGTTGATGCTTTTTCCTTCGAGTCGCCCTGGGGTCAGGTCATGAATCTCCGTCAATGATGAAGTGTATCAACAGACATTTGGATCATACAGTGGGAAATACCTGCCAGCACTGCAAATGGCAGCTAATGAATGTAATCCATGTTAAATGAAAATTATTTTTTAAGGTCAAAGGGTGCTTATTATTGTTGTTCATAAAATTACTGTCTGGAAACCGAATGCTGAAGATAAGGATCTTTAAGAACGCTCCCTTTAGAGGAAGGGGTCCTATAGTTTTCGAATTTCCGAAACCGATGCATTATGCCAATCTCCCATGAAAAGTGATTTGGCTTGACGAGAAAATTGTAATTCGAAATCCTTGCTTTTCATCCGGGTTCGAACACTAACCTCTGGCACCATTAGGAGATAATTGATTCAGTCATCAGGTCGGCCATTTATTATAGGTCTTATGAAGGGAATCACACATATACGAGCACGCACACATACAAAAGTGCTCACATACTCAAACACATTTCTTCAATAATTAGACATCTTTAAATTTTGTGTATAATATAACTGATCAAATATCTAATAGAAATAATCATATCAGCAGGAGTAGTTCTACGAAAGAAAATGCAGGCATATATTAGAATTTCTCTGAGATTATTTTTAGTAAAGACCATACTGAATGGTTTCAATAGAAGAGTCCATATTTCCAATTTGCGGGTAGGAGACATTTTTACGATAAAAACTGTTCCCTTTGAGTGGACGATTCCATTGTTATGAACTGAGAAACAAGAACTAACACTATTATATGTATAAGTAGATTCAGTTTTTTTTCCTTTTTAAGTGTAATTCTGTTATATAAATCGAGTAACAGTAATGTTTTTTCACCTCTGCAAGCCGGGTTATGTATTCATGATTAGACGGTGGTTCAGATAAATGCCACAAATCACTTGAAACACGGGAATTCTCCATTCAATACACCTAGGTACATTATGCCTCAAAATCGTTGAATGATGCACGCTAGTAAAATCGTTCATACTTCACCAAATATACCCAGTTTAGTCGCAATCTCAATCAAGGCATCTTGTGAATTAATCAAAAAGAAACAATAAATCTCTAAAACATAAAAGAAAGTACGCATGACTGTTTTTCTTGGGAATTTTGGCACTGCCGGTAATCAATTAGATTTTAATCATTTATTTGCAACGATTTTTCGAAATACATTTTTTATGAAATGATAATTTGATAAATGAGTAATTAGTCCAAGAATTGTTTCTGCAAACATGATCAATAATTCCTAAAATATTCTTCATTAGGAATTTCGAAAAGTACAGGTCGCACAATCGTCGGACAAAAGCTCCGTTCTTTCTTTCCGTACATGTTTATATATGTGTAGAATTATTCAGTAGACATTTTGTCAGCTTTCCCTCACCTTGCGGGAGGGGGATGGGGGGGAAATGTTCTCTCATTGTGTCATCATTATCATCATCATCAGCAGCAGAAGTAGAAGCAGAAACCTTTTAACGTCCATTGCTGGACATGGACCTTCCCCGAGATTCGCCAAACCTCTCTATCATAGGCATAATGGAGTTCGTACTCTCGTTTAGTACTGCTAGTCACGCTATCTTACTTTCTGTTGTCCACAATTTCGCAAGTGATCTCTGGGGATCTACGTTGTGAGCCGTGATATACAACAGTTGGCTGACATTCTTGCAATGTCCAACCCGTTGCCAGTCGAGTTTTCCAATGGTTTTTATGATGCATCAGACTCCTGTCTGTTCTCTAACATACTGTGCTGTCTTATGAACTTCCCATGTTTAGTTGAGCATGAGTCTCTCACCTGCACATTGCATGATTCTCAGTTTGAGTGCCGATCTCTTGGTTAGGTTCCATGTTTCCGCTCCATAGGTGACTGTCGGGAGGATGCATTGGTTGTATACCAGTCTTTTAAGGACGAATGGGATTCTTCATATTCTTGTAAGTCGAGCTTGCCACACCGAAAGCTTGCCAACGAAGGGTAATTCTTCGCTTTAATTTTTCTTTTTTGAGGATTCCGTGGAGATTCGTTGGCTTGGGTAGACGTAATGCTCTACCTTTTACAACTCAGCGTTTTCGTATTGATCTTTGTCTTTCTATCCCCAACTTTTTTCTGAAGTTCATGTGGAAGCCAACTTTCTTGCTTGCTTCCTTCAGTTCATTTATCATTATTTATAGATCGTGAAAGTTCTTATACCACTAATATTCTTCATTTCAACAATTCACTAATAAGAGAAAATTAACCAGTATACGTCCAAATACTTATCCCATATAACCCCGAAAAGTCTTTGAAATGGGTTATTTTTTTAGGGGTGGGGCGAGAGCAGGTGGCCTTGCGTGCGCAAATTTTTTTTCTTTTAGCTCTACAAGATTAAGCGAATCATTTTTACCAAACTCTAGTCCAAGTCGGACGCTGACGTTTTCCCATAACCACAACAAGAACAATCCTCATCTATTTTTTTTGGGGGGGGGTAACTTGTCACTGTTTGTCTGTCCCGTCACGTTAAACCAAACCGATATATAAAATCAACATTCCCCTACCTTGATTTGAAATCACGGACAACTAATCGGTAGGCAGCTTACCAACTGAGCCAAACTGGCAAGGATTACATATCTATGACGATGTATTTTATAAATCTGCACAGGTTTATTTCATTCTAACAAATAAATACATTTATGCAAAAAAATACGTTTTTAAAAATATTTTTTATCCATTATATATACCATAAAAACGTTGTAGTAATCTTTTCCAGTCAGACCCCGTAGCAACAAGGCTTGTATGAATCTTATATCGATTTGCTTTCCTATTGATCTGATTTATCATAATTCCTCTCTGCACGAATCAAGCCCTGATTTTCGTTGAAGTTTCAGCACCAAATTCGATAATCCATTAGATTTTAATAATTCATTTGCAATAACTTTGCCAAACACATTTTTTCAGGATTTGATTAATTTTCTTTTAAACGAATTATTACTTTGAGAAGTTTTCACTAAACATGATCAGAACTTTTAGAAATATTTATAAGAGAATTTCAAACGAAATAAAGATTGCAAAAAAGTCAACGGGATATCAGTTCTTTCTATCAAGCATATTTGTACTTATTTAAGTAAGTGGGTTGAACATTCAAGGAGTAGAAAAAAGACTGAGTCTCAATATTATAAATGAAAAACCCTCCACCTTTGACCCTTGAAGGGAACAACTCCTCTCACTGTATACCAGACAAAGGGAGGAAAGTATCCTTTCATTTTCGACCTCTTAAACAAGGGAAAGGTTTTCATTCACTCGAGGAAGGAAAAATGTTCCCCTTCACTTTTGACATCTCATAGGGGAAAAATGTTTCCTCTCGCATTCGACCCCTCGAATTATTATATATAAGCATATAGAATAAAAAGATATATATATATATATATATATATATATATATATATATATATATATATATATATATATATATATATATATAAAAGTAATTTGAATGGATAGAAGGGTTCAGTTTAGCATCATAGTTACAATTTAATTAGAACCAACTCATAAATCTTTTAAGATATTCTCTCTGAAAACATTTTACTTTCAAACCTTTTCCGAGGTCCATTGTAATTTGATTGGACTGCGTCCATGTTTAGACGATCTTCATTGCGGAACAGCCAAACAAAAAGATAGTGTGGTAACACACATTTACTTATACAGATACAATCATATATATATATATATATATATATATATATATATATATATATATATATATATATGGATACATTAACATCAAGAGATTGGGTGGACCATTTTATCTTGAAAGGGGTAGATCAAATCAAACAGTTTTATAAAATATCCTATTTACTAACCAAGTAAACAAGACATTTTATAAAATATTAATATGATAGATAATAAATGTTTGATACACGTTTATCAATCTTTTGATCTGCTGGAGAATGAACGAGTTTTACAGTTGAAGAGATATTTATTGTCAAAGACGATTTAAAGACGATTCCTCCAGTCAGTCCGTTAATCATACGTATAATGATTATACATGCAAATTCCTCCTCATATTGTCTTTCACTGATGCATTGGATTGGTCACCTTTCCATTATGACGTAACAATGGATATTACGTCATAGAAACTCTTAATATACATGTTTGATCACCCCTATTATGCTTGAGTTGAGATTTGAAAAACAACTTGAATTAAAGTACCTGAGTAGTCAAAAACTAAAAAAAACAATGAAATAACTTAAAGTTCCTTAGTGCTAGTCCCCACATAAACAATCTTGCCATTTTTAGGGGTATATGCAAGTACATATATACATACATATATATATATATATATATATATATATATATATATATATATATATATATATATATATGATAATTGAGAATCCATAGGAGGTTGTGAAGGTTAGCAGACATTTGATCGTTCTGTTACCGATTCTTGGATATGGATTGAAGATTTTTAGCCGGAACTCTGCCAACTCTAATTTATCGGATATGGATTGAAGATTTTTAGCTGGAACTCTGCCAACTCTAATTTATCGGACTAATTTTTTTTCCAAGTGCCAGTTTCAGATGTTTTTATCGAATCTTTCATTTGTATTGCTGAGGGTCGACTCAAGTAACGTTAAATATTGGAAATAGGAAAGTATGTAGAGGTATGTCATTATAAAGTGTGGAGTCATCAAAATTGAATCCAACCCCATGAACTTGCCAAGTTGCTAATGATGTCATAATTAAATAACCAAAGCCTGTATTTTTGTATTTTGAAAAAGCCAAAATGGCCCCCAAACTCTAAAATGGCCATTGGATCACAAGGGAAATAATCAATGGACTGAATATGGAGTTTCAGTTTCAACAAAAAATACTCATTATTTTTCAACATTAAGCTTGACAAAATTTGACAAAATAAAGTTTTACTGCGATACAAAAATTCTTTTCTCATCATGCAAAATCAATTCACAGCCTAGATCGAGAGTTCAGAGATGCTAACTCACGGTACTTGATGTTGTTCAACAGTCAGCTATCTAAATGAGAATCATTTACTGTGACCCAATACTTTTTTCTTTTCGGTTTAATTTCTTGAGCTGCAGCAGGGTCAGACTATATTCTAACCTCTATTCAGACTGAATACGGTGTGTTCAATTTTTTGTATTGAATATGTAATAAATGAATCCTAAGTTACTCGTCGATTCAGCTCGATTGGTAAGAGAGCTGCCTTCCAATCGCACGACCGGAAAATGTTAATTCTGTACATGTATGGGTTTGGTTTAACATGACGTGATAAACAAACAGTGAAGAATTTACTCCCTTTCATTTGGTGAGGGATTTTGTTGTTACGAGGGGAAAACAAAGTCAACTTTAACTTGAACAATAGAGTAAAATCGCCAGCACAGTCAATTAAACAACTGTAGCGACAAAATTTGACATGTAAAAATATTTTATTGAAGGATAGGTACGATCAGAACAACTTCTAATAAAGACATCACTAGCGTATATCCCTGGAAAATATCTAAAACAAATTTAGAAGCATCTAAAAAAATCCCTATTCTGGAGAATCTAGATGTTATTGATAATCTTGATGTTATTGACCAAAAAGTCAAAAAAGCTTTTTTCAAGAAAAAAAGCCCTGTTTTAGAAGAGGTCTATTGGAGTACTGATGACAGTTTTCAAGTATGTAAGCAAAACGGTATGACCAGGAGCGTATCAACACACAATCACATGAACAAATACACGAAGACACGCGCATATAAAGGGAAAAGATTGAACCTTTTGCCAACGTTGGTGACTATGATTGTTCAACGTAAAATTTGACATTTCCTATTACTATCTCGTCAATCTTTGACTGCGCAGAAGAGAGACTGGGGTTCATAGTTGAACAGATATTTGTTGTCAAAAGATGATTTCTCTGTTGTGATTTTTGTAGTTTGTAATAATTGAAATTCTATGGGAAGATATGAAAGGTAGCAGACGTTTATTTGTTCTTTCACTGATTTCTGGATATTGTTTGGAAAATTTCGACCAGAACTCAACTAACTTCGTATAAAGACAGAGAGGAAATAGTATGTTAAGCAACCACACCTGGCCAGCCTTCACGTTGTTGAAAAAATCTGCATATTAGAAACTGTCAACAAAAACTGCCAACATAGTCTCAACGTTGGTTTCTTCAGTGTTTAGGTGATTCTGTGTGTCTGACTATCTATCTAAAGATTTACTTCTTATTATGTTTATGTATTGTTTATTTCGGACTTCCAAACCGAAAAAAGTTTTAGGCGGGCACAATTTACAATGTAATTTTATTCTAGTTTCCTTATTTTTTGTCGAACAGCATTCACGCTTGTTTTTTGTGCTTTGAAAATCCAGACATTTCAAGATCATTGCCCAACGGAAGTCGACAGAATTAGCTTATTCATTAATCACCCATTTTTCCAATTTTTTAATTGATCACCCCATAACTGCATGCTGTCAATATAAGTTGCTCACGTGACGGTTACGATTGAGTGACTAACTAGACTTGGAATGCTTTTATTTTTAATATATCCACGGGCAAAAAACACTACGATATCTTTAATTTCTGTTATCATTTCTGAATGAAAACGGAAACAAAATTAAATTAATATGAAATTTGACACTTTTTATCAGTTGCAAACTGACCAATCGTTTGTTCTATAGACGAGAGATTTAATCTCACCGTACAACAGAGATTCGTTGCTGGGAGGCAAATTTCGAATGTTGTAATGAAGAATACGCACTCAGAGATGGAAGACTGTGAAAAGTAATAGAAATTTGATTGTATTTAACGAACATGTTGAGGACAAAGAGACAACGATTAAAATCGAAAATGCAGAGAAACAGGAAGTAGATCACAGCATTTACCTAAGATCACCAGGAAATCCTCAAAAGAAGAAAAAATCAGGCGAAGAATCACTCTTGTTTGAAAGCTTCCAGTATTGAAAGCCCAACTATAAAAAAAAAAAAAAAAAAGAGGAAGAAAATCCAATTTGTTTTAAAAAACAAAAACTAAGTCTACAACCACTGCATTCTCCCGAGAGTCACTTATGAAGCTCGAACATTGATAGATCACAAGACAACATAATATATCAGAGAACAAGCAAGGGTGAGATATATCATAGTAAACCATTACGAAACTCAAATGGCAAGAACGTCAGACAACCACGAGGCATAAAGACTCATGGATCCCCAGAGAGCATACGCGAAACTATGGCTGTAGTGAATCTTGGGGAAGGTCGATGTCGAATGACGGACTCTGAAAGGCTACTGATGTATGTATCATCGTTTTCCGCTCATATCCTCGTGGAGGGTGCCGCGGGGTTAGATACACACGGGCGATTGTTCGTAAGACACAATAGCTCGATGGTAATCCTTAGCACTGGCCTGGCTTGACGTTCCTTAACTTTGGCGCTCTTTTGAGAAGCAGTGTATCGAACATTAAAGTTAACTTCGTGGAGATATCTCTCAAGCATAGTCCTGGAGCTGAATGCTTAAAAGAGAGGCATTGAGTGTTTCAGTTGACAGAAACACCGGTAAATTTTATCTGACTGTACAATATCTGCTTCAACGAGAATCACTCTTTTTCAACACAGGGTGAGATTAATTGCGATCCGAATTTTTTTTCTCTCATTTAATGGTGAGAAACGCTGGTTTGAGATATTTTATTCTGGTCACCTATCAATCATTTAGACAGAGAATCGCTGAGGTATTGACTATTATCATTATTATTATCATCATCATCATCATCATCATTATTATTATTATTATTATTATTTGGAATCTCACACCAGTTGCCTGGTGGTAACCGCTGGAGTTTGAGTGACAGCAAGTCTCCTCAAGTCTCCAGCCCTCCTCTCCTAGTACTAGCAGGTCGCAGTAATTCTGCGATTTACAGTTTCACACCGGTTGCCCAGTGGTTATCGCTGAGGGCTGAGTGACAATAAGTCTCCTCAGGTCTTCAGCTAACGTCTCCTCCCTCTTTCGCATATCATGACAGAGCTACAATTCGTTGCAGTACTTATATCTCTAGCACCTTCCTCAGTACCCGTGCAGTTCCCAGTAGTGCTGTGGTCTGTACGGTCTCTATCCTCCCCCTAATCCCGATCTCCTCCAGTCTCTCCCTCAGCGTTCTGGGGACAGTTCCTAGTGCTCCCACTATGACTGGTACTACCCTGGTTTTCATGTTCCACATTTTCTTTAACTCCCTTGCTAGGTCCTGGTATTTTTCCCTTTTTTCACCCTCCTTCTTTTTTACTCTATGGTCTGCAGGCACAGCCACGTCTACTATTTGGCAGGCCTTCCTTTTTTTGTCTACTATTACTAAGTCCGGCCTTCTTGCCTGGATGAGGTGGTCAGTTTGGATGTCAAAGTCCCACAGTAGTTTGTGGTTGTCATTCTCCAAAACTGCCTCTGGCTTGTGCTGATACCACTTTTCCCCATGGTTGAATCCCATTTGTTTACTTAGTTCCCAGTGTATCATCGTTGCTACTCTATCGTGTCTATGCTTATACTCCTTCTGGGCGAGTTGACTACATTCACTAGTTATGTGGTTTACTGTCTCATCTCTTTCACCGCACATGCGGCATTTGCTGTTTGTCTGTGTTCTGTCGATTTTTGCTTTTATGTAGTTTGTCCTTATGCTTTTGTTTTGGGCTGCCATGATGAGCGATTCTGTTTCTCTCTTAAGGTTTCCCTTTCGTAACCACGTCCATGATTTCTCGTCTGCTATATCTTTTATCTGCCTTTTAAACTCGCCGTACAATTTTTTCCCTTCCCACTTTTCTTTTCTAGTTTGCTGTACCGTTCCATTGCTTTCTACTTTGTTTGTTGCACTATCCCTCGCGCTCTTTATGATTTCTTCACTATTTGTTTGCACATATTTATCTAGGACTACTTTAGCTCTCTGGACACAATATTCTATGCTGATGAGCCCCCTACCACCTTCTTTTCTCTTAACGTATAGTCTATCTGTATCATCCCTAGGGTGTAATGCTTTATGCATCGTCATAAGTTTCCTTGTTCGCCTATCCATTGATTGGAGCTCTTCCTTTGTCCATCCTAGGAATGGTCCTGTATACCTAACTACTGACACAGCCCAGGTGTTCATTCCTTTTATCAGATTTCTGCTATTTAATTTGGTTTCTAATATTTTCCTTATCCTTCTAAGGTATTCCCTCTTAATTTTCTCCTTCATCTCTTCCCGTTTTATCGTGTCACATTCAAGGACACCTATTATTATTATTATTTTCATTATTATTATTATTATTTTCTATTTCATCTTAATAGCAATTGCTTTTTCTTGCAACTTCTCAGACAGTCATTATACGGGCACAGATCAATAGTGTAGATAGGAGACAGAATATCCGCCCGATGAGCTTCTTCTATTCACATACATTAGTAGTATTAGTACAATAGTAGTGCAATAGTACACCTTTATACTGGGATAGTGTAATGGATGGCACATCTGCCTCACATGCAGAAGGTCCTGGGTTCGTTTCCCGTTAACGAATGACGGATTAGGACAATTTCCCCTGTGCGCTCAGCAACTGATTGAGTATACTTTAAGCTGTGGGATTAGGTTTGAGGTATCATTCAATGGACTTGCATCTTGCCTTACAAGTGATCATAGAAAAATTCTTAGTATCGAACAGATTGGAGACTAGCAAGGATCACTAAGCAGATGCATACACCGGTCAGCCATAATCCATTGGGAGTTGTCTCCTGACGCACAGGACGATTTTAGCACGTGTTTATGGCGCAGTGTTGAGGTCCAAGAGAAAATTCTATTTTACTACGAACTATGGATAATCAAAAGTCAATTACAAGTTCACTGGTGAACGACGGTGTTGTTTTTTTCTTTTCTCAGGGAATCAGAGGAGTTTCATGTAAAACAATGTTATTATATCTGCACTGCATATAAGTAAATCACCGAATCCCGGGCGTGTACTAGAATTGATTATCTGCAAAAATGACCCAGAATTGTCTACAAAAATTGATCTCAGACTTGAATAACCTAAAATGAACTGGAAAAAATTATCTAATATTATCTTGTAAAAATAGATATTTCATCTAAAATTATCTAAAATATGACCCCCACAAGCACTTCTCTGAATTGGAAGAGCAAATCAAAGAAAAAATATAAATAAATAGACGATTTTAGAAGGTGTCTTTTGGCGTATTCATACAAATTTCCAAGGTTGTAGCCCCCCCCCCTTAATGTTACTGGTCATCCAGAGACGCAAACAGACACAAACACTCAAATCGAGAACAATCGGTTGCCCATCTAGCTGGTTGGTCAGCCATTTGTTGATATGGTAATTGATTGAAAATCTTTAAAAAAAATGATAACTTAAGTAAGTCTTTTGACACAATTCTGTTTTTTTCTGTTTTTTGAATAAGTGTGATAACACGTACGGTTAAAATTTTGGGGTCTACCAATCAAACGTGTTATATTTTGAACAGAGCTATATCGAACCGCTCAATCCTGGGGGAACTCCTGCAGAAATATTATAATCGGGCTAGATAAAGTTGAGACGGATTGCAAAATGGTTAGGATCAAAGTAAGCCCTCCTTTCCTAAAATAAATAGAAGGTTCTGTTTAACATTCCAGGGAGGTTATCAGATACTACAGGCAGACGAGAAACGTCCGAGGCTTCAGTAGACTTCGATCGTTCATGCAGACAGAAACGGACAGCTAATTAGGTTATGAAATAGGATGAGAATGAAGAGTCCATTGTAATTTTGTGTCGGGCTTCCTCGGAAAATTAGGGTGGAATGAAAGAAGCCAGACAAAGGTGGCCGAAAGTTGCTGCTGGCTGTCAACGAGGGTCAACAAACTTTGAAGTTTTAATGAATTTGCAACTACTGAGAAATCCAATCGTCTGGGTTTGGGCGATTGGGGTAGGTTATGATGAAGTCAGATTTAATTTGCTTTGTTTTCGCCCGCTGTCAGGTCAGTCAGGTGGTTTATGGGGTTTGGGCAAGGGGAATGTTGGCCTTTCATCATCAGCGTTATATTCATCATCATCATCAGAAGCAACAGACTTTTTGCATTCGTAGTTGGACATAGACCTTCCCCGATATACGCCACATCTCTCATGGGCGTCGCGTCGCCAACACTTCCCACGCCATCTTATTTTCTGCCGATTACCGTTTCTGATATGATCTCTGGAGGGATCTTCGTTGTGGGTTGTGGTTTCCAGCGATTGTTTGACATTCATGCAATCTGACCTGCCCATTGTATTTGAGTTTTTCATGGATTCTATGATAACTCTGGATTATGTTCTTTTGTAGAAATTCAATACTCTGTGCTGTCTTGTGATTTCTCCGTATGATGTTAAGCTTGATTCTCTCCGGTTTAAGTTCCACACAGTGTATCGATCGGTCTCCTCTCAGTGTGAATCAAGAGAATGCCACGGGAAGTCTTATACATGAACTCTTTGGTCACCCATCCAGGTACTGACCAGGCACGACGTCGCTTAACTTTGTGTAACAGCCGGTCTACCCAACGCAATTTAGCTGAAGATAATTATTGCAATTTTTTAATTGTATACAAAATGAATATAAAATTATGAAAGTATAATTTGTTGTATAAACGCCAATGAGTATCCATATTAAAAATTTTCGTTAATATCAATGAATTGTCAATTTAGCTCAGTCAGTAAAATAGCTTTTGTGAATTTTACTAATTTGGTGGGGGCTGTTGTTGCTCTAATTGTGTTATGGTATGGTCAACTCCGGTTTAAGAGTTTTACAAAAAGTTTTAGGGATTGTCTTTTTTCTTTTTCTTTTTTTTTTTGTTACATAAAATCGGAAGTACAATCTTATAAGGCTACATATCAATTCAAGTGAAACCTTCTGCTTAAATAAGCTCTAACTCCGGATTTGCTGTCTGTAGGATATATTTACTTTTAGAAACGAAATTCCCCTGAGTATTAAGTAATCATTTTGATTTTATCTTACTAGTTACACGGATCATATTGAACAACCGTTACTATCAAATATGGCGGAAAGTTTTATCTATTTTTTTAATGTGTACTTGAGTTTGTGTTTTAATATGTTACTGTGTTCGAGTGTTCTAGTGCTCTTGGCCATACTGTTTTATCTATAGACTTGGAAATTGGCATCCGTATCCCATCAAGTCCCAGCAAAAACACTTTTAAAAAAAGAAGCTTTTTTTTTACCATTTGGGCCTTATTTAATGATATTTAGATTCTCCGGAATCTAGATGATTCTAGACGTTTTCTTTTGCTCTATCTTAGATGTTCTCCCCCTGGGAAACGTCAGTGATGTCCCTAAATACTGTTAATTCTGACCATATTCATTCTTCTAAGGGATTTCTTTTACATATCTTCAAATTTTGACAACGATTGTTCAATAATTGTCTGTGATGGCGAGTCTGTGTCTGTCTATATACACTTATTGTTAAAAACTTGAGTATTCTATAGAATACCTAGGCATTCTAGAAAATGTCAGCAATTCTTTTGGTAAATTTTTTCTCTTTAAAATAGACAGAAGAGGTTTGACATTTCATTGACTAATTCAAATCTTATTGAAATCTAAACTTATAAAAACAGGACTGGGTAGTCACTCAACAGAACCTGTCAATAAGTTAATTCTCTTGACAGTCTTTCTGGCAGTGTTCACTGAAAAAAGTCTGAACTTCCAGACCCCCCCCCCCAAAAGCAACAACCATGAATACTGCTGAACACAAACCAGGGATCAATTTAGCATAAACGTTTATTACAAATTAAATCCCACTAGGACCCTATTAAGTGGGAGGGAACTTCTACAAAATCATCATCATCAGTCTTTCAGCGTCTGTCATTGGACATAGACCTTCCCCAGGATTCGCCACACTTCTTTATCATGAGTGTCGTAGGACCCAGTACTTTCTGAATTTGTCGAGCTCGTCTCTCCATCCAATATTCTGCTGGCCTCGGTTGTGCATGTGATATCGGGTGATCCATGTTGTGAGTCGCGATATCCATCGGTTGTCCGGCATTCTTGCAACATGGCCAGCCCACAAGTGATACGTTACGGTACATTCAGCAAGCCAGAACAACTTAAAAACTGAAAAAACTTATGTTGACAGTTTTGGTTGACAGTTTCTAATATTTTCAAAATTGAGACAGTAGACTCAAATATCACAACAACGACATCGACAACAACGACAGCAACAACAATAATAACGGTAATAAATGATAAAAAATCAATGCATTTTTCTTGTGTTATTGCATATATCTTACTTCAATACTTTCCCTTAGATCTATTGATTATGCATGTAAAATTTGGTGAAGCGAATAAGACTTTTATGTTACACAGAAATAGTGAGAGCGAACGCAGACTGCACACGTTTTTTTCTTCGAGAATAGAAACTATATGTGGATTTTGCACATATATACATCCTAATAGGGGCCTTTGGAACTGTTTCAAGCCCTTGGTGAAGTTAATAGTTAAGAAAGAGAGGTGATTCAACCGAATATCGACCATTGTAAAATAGTAGAATAACACATTTTCAAAATTGAGACTGGACTCAGATACAACAACAACAACAGCAACAACATCAGCAGCAATAACAGCAGCGATAAATAGTAAAATCTTTTCTCAGTAGTTTCATTGTCGTCCATGTTCCCCATGTTATTGCATGAAAATGCATCTATCGAATTCGATTTTTGATCCAAAGGCAAGAAAGGTTAAGTGCTTCTCCGACTTCCATTTCTGTACCGCTTCTATATTCCGATTCAAGACAGATTATCTCACTTCAAGTAACTCAAAAGTGGGAAGAAGTATGAGTCTTACCTTTAAAGATAACCCACTCAATTCACTCGACAAGACCGACAATGAATGCTGTCAGATGAAGCATGCTACTGCGCATGCTCCGCTAAAGCCTATTCAGAGCATTAGAAGCAGACGTTCTTGGAAATATCTTCCCGCGCTCAATTTACCTGACAAAATCGACGATGAAAGTTGACAGAGGAAGTGCTTAACTGCTCTTGTTCCAAAGAACATTCTCTCTAAGTCTTTCTAATTTAAGTAGCCCGTCTCGTAAAACCCCGATTCGTGTTCTTTCTAGCCTTTTGCTTTTTCTATTCTCTTCGTTTTTTTTAATATTCTGTTCCTAAATACACTTTTGTGAGATTGAGGGATCCCACAAAGTGGAATAATCAAATGAGATGTTCCTGAAAAAAAAAAAGAGGAGAAATTAATGCAAGATTTAGAAATAAAAAAAGAAGATAAAATGGACTCAAATCATCGCACAAATATCATTTTGTAAAAGCAGAGGGGGGAGCTTGGAACTATAGGCATCCACAGTCACTCTTCAGGGGAGGGAGACTAAGCATATGGTTCCACGAAGGGGGTGTAAAACTATATTTTGAGGGGTCGCAAAAGGATATATCCGGAATATATCTTAGCGCAGATCTATTACACGATAGGTTTTCTAACCGTGAAGAGGGTGTTGCAATAGTCCTTATCCGAAATGTATGATCCAGATGTCAGATGGTGCACTTGAAAACTGTCGGAGACGCATGTCCTGATCCTGGGACAGCACAATGTCACAAGCACTAGAGAATAACTATAGTCGTTTTATATGGGAATACAAGGTTGGAGTTGCGTAGAACAATTGTACTGCTCCATTATAGTTTATTGACGATAAGATTTCTGCTTTCAAAACCCTTGACCTTCGGTAAGAAGGCAAATGCTACTCCCATCCCAATGGGCGCCTATGCTTAGACCAGAGCAATCCAAACATTTGCACTGGTGATACACCTTTAAGAAATAAAATTTCTTGGGTCTCATCACTCATGTTTTGTTAGTCAAGCCAAACACATAATATCATCTCAGCAGTTAAGCTGACCCACGAAAAGTATATTGTGAAAGATCTATGAAATGATACTTAATTTCGCGACACACCCATAGATTATCGGCGAAACGCGAAAGTGTCACGAGACACAGTTTGGAGATCTCTGGCTTGAAGTGTCCCAGAAACAGAATTGGCTGAAAAAGGGTTCCTGTCCTTATGTGCAATAATCGCCTTCCTGGTTAACATTAGTTGAACATCGTGACATTTTAACTTCAATTTTCTTACTTTGAATCATGGCCCTATCACACCTAGAATTCCGGCAGGGGTTGCTTGAATTCACTTCACACTAATGCTGTTGGAAAAGTTCTGTCCCACCATCAAATATCTTGACAAAATAAACCTCGTCACTGGTATGGCACAATATTGAGTTAGAGCTTGGGTGAAGTCACTATCTCATACCTACCTTGTTATTACACCCATTTCTGACTTGAACCTTAGGCTTAGTCGCATATCTATAAAGATGATCCCCGTCTATTTACGGTATCTAGTATCCCCAGACAGTCACTCATCTTGGTATAGGTATTGAAGAGGCTTGACGTTGCTTAACTTCGGCAATATACAAGAACCCGTATTCCTATAGAAATGTTTCTGTATTGTGAGCTCTTCGGGAAAATATCTCAGCAATCACAAAATTTGGAGGGGATGACTTGGTTATGGTAATGTAAATGTATTCATAAATTCGTTGGAAAGAAACGGCAATAAATTATCTGCCAATGAATATTGAACATACAACTTGTTTAACCATGCCTTATGTTAATATGCTTCAACTAATTTGACCGCTAGAGCTATCGATACGAATTCCAGTATAAGCATCTAAAGTCGCAGAGCTAGTTGTGTTGATAGATGATCTTGTATATATGGAAAGGTCATTCGACGCTTTATATCTTGGGATGTGGTTCCTGTTATTGAATGCCGATGTCGTATCATTAGATACGAAAACGTTTATCTTGATTGTACAGGATTATTTCAGACAGAAACCATTTAAATGAGAACTGCACGATACCACTACCATCCACTGAATTTTCACGTTGATATTGATTTATAAGAAAAGAAATTTGGTCGTAAAAGTATTGGGAGTACCGGAAAGTAATGTTGTTTCTATATAACCTAACTTTTAGTACTATTAGAAACTTTCAATGAGAACTGTCACAAAAACTGTCTGCACAGATTTCTATCAGTTTTAAGTAGGTCCAGCTGGCTGGCTGTATATGCATGTATCCTGCATACATGCCGTGCCCAAGGAGCTAAAAATTTAAACATTCACTCCTCATTATGTCAAGAAAAATAACACTTCCGTTTTCTTTAAATTCCCCATAAAAAGTGGGGTTTTAGCCGGAGGTTCAATCTGCAATGTAGGTTTCAGCTAAATTGAACCCTTACTTTGTGTCCACCTGCTTTTTGAAAATTGATTGTTTTTTTTTTTTTTTTTTTTTTTTTTTTAGCTTTCACTGCCCGTAAATGCAAGATAAGTAACTTATTTATTGATAGCCCCCTTTCCCAATTTTCTTTTTGATCATCCCAACACTGTATGCTGCCAAATGGTTGCATGACGGTTTCTATTGAGTGCCACCAAAATTTCAAATAAAATAAGCAATTTTTTAACAACTGCAGCGTCAAGACTTTCGTTTCCATATGAAAAAAAAATTTCATCAAAGAATGAATATAGTCAGAATGAAATCTATTTAAAATATCACTGTTGTTTTCTTTTAGAAATCATCTAAAATGAAGTTAGAAAAAATCTAAAAACATTTAGATTCTCCAGCATCTACATGTTATTAATGAACTCGTCAAAATAAGGCCCCCAAAAGCTCAGAAAGCTTTTTTTCCCACCAAGATTCTAGAAAGGATCTAGTAGTGTAATGATGCCAATTTTCAAGTCCGTAGACAAAACGGTGTGACCATGAGCGCTGACACACACACGCACACATAAACAAACACACACAAATACACGCACATAGAAGAAAAGAAGACCCTACGCCATCTTTGATGGCTACAGTTGTTCAATATGCCTTCAGATGAATTGGGTGTTATTCTTCAAATACTGATAGCATTTTCATTTCCAGCTTTTATCTCACAAGAGTGACAAAATAATTGAATAGCGTCATATTCACCATTGTCTTCTCTATGAATCTCGTCAGGGAAACAATGCAATAACGGCCATGAGAAGGACAGATCTGGTGAATCACTCAATAGGGAACCGTCGTATGCCTAGTTGGGGGTAATCAATTAAATAAATTGGAAAAAAGGGGCCAATGAACAAGTTATCTCACGTTTCGTTGAGCATTGATCACTAAAAATTCTTTATTTCCAAAAGACAAGCTTGAATACTAATTGACATAAACGTACGGACCAATTTAGCATGAACTTACTTTTTAAACTGAAACCACCCAACTCCAAAAAATAATTTTTACCGGGATGATTTCAAAGAAAAAACATCTTTTCTAGACATAATAAGGAGCAAATGTTGGAATTTTCAGCCTTTTAACTCCATTTGTCCTACCTGTACGCGTGATATATTCATAGATATCTAGCCAGCCAGCCAGATCATCTAAAAAACTTATCTTTAAAGGAAATAGGATGAAGGGTTGATCAATGGACTAATTCCTTCAAACTCAAGTTTGAATGCTGACAGAGACAAACTGACAAATTCAGCATAAACTTACATTACAAATAATCCCTCTCCCAAAACCTATTTTGGGGGAATTTTGAAAAAATCAAAATTGTATTCACTAGACATAATAAGGAGTAAATATTCAAATTTTTAGCCCTCTAGCTCCATTGGTGCAGCCTGCACGAGTGATACATAGGGGTTCAGCCAGATCGAATTGTAAACTGAACAAACCTATGCTGACCATTTTGTTTGATCGTTTCAAATAAATACATAGATTGATAGATAAACAGATTAGAGAGAGAGAGAGAGGTAGTAGAGACCTCTGAGGGAAATAGACTCTGTGGGTATTTTCAAATTATACAAGGTACATAGACGTAATTATTTCTAAAAAACATAAAGATTTATTCCGCCAGTTGCAAAAACGATGGAGGCTTGAGTGCCTTAAAACCTTGAGTATTGTTGAAGATTGTATTATCTCCCGGGCAAATTTTAAAGTGGAAAATATGCTTGCCGTATTCTTTGATTTGTATGTCGTGTTTTATTGATTTTCATAAATGGCATTGGGGTGGCCATGTTGCAAGACTATCAAACAACTGCTAGACATTACGAAAATGCGGATCCCAATAGATCATATGCGAAACTGTGGTCGGCAAAACAGAAGATGGTATGAAGAACTAGACAAATACAGGAATACTGGCTCCGTGACGCTGATGATAGAGAGACCTGGCGAATCTCGGGGAAAGGTGTATGTCCAGCGACGGATGCTAAAAGGTAGACGACGCTGATTTCAATATTTTATCCATCAGTCAGAGCAGCAAATTTGGTATAACGGCACTTCGCCAGAGTCCTGTGAAACTTTTACATAAATTCAAAAATTCAGTGCCAGAGGCTAACGTCCCATCAAATCGTCCGGAGGAGGCCAGAAATAGATGTGGACGAACAACGGCAAAAGATTGATTTTCCAGGAATATAGATATAGACATCGATTAGTAGGATTATGAGTAGGCTGGTAGAAGAAAGTACACCAGTACACGAGTGAGACAGGGGAGAGGAGAGAGAGAGACGGGGGGTAGAGAGAGAGAGAGAATTGGGCGTGGAGAAAGAGAAAGAGGAAGGGGATAAGGAGAGAGAGAGAGAGAGAAAAGAGGGAGAGGGACACGGAGAGTAATAGGCATACAGTCTGAGACATATATATATATAGAGAGAGAGAGAGGGGACTCACACACACACACACACACAGAGAAAGTGGCATAGAGACAGAGGGGGGTAGAAAAGGTGAGAGAGACAGGGAGAAAAATAGACAAAGAGTCAGGGGGAGAGAGAGAGAGAGACAGGGATAGAGGAAGAGAGAATGAGAGGCAGAGATAGAGTGACAGAGAGGAAGAGGCAGAGACAGAGGGAAGGAGTCAGAGAGAGAGAAAGATAAAGAGAAAAACAGAGAGGAAGAATGAAATAAAAAGGAAGATAAAGAGAGGTCAGGAAAGAGAGCGAGAGAGAGAGAGACAGAGACGGAGACAGAGAGAGACAGAGACGCACTGAGGGATATTCAATTCTCAACGTCCTTTGTAGTCAATAAACCAAGTTTCTATTTGATGTACAGATTGTCTAGTTGAGGCAGACAAAACAATTTGTAGGACAGGTCAAAGCAAAAGTTATGGCTATCGTGTAATGACCGAAAGTGACTTGTCATATTGTCTAAGTACACGTGCAATGAAAGGAAGTTATTTCAAGACCTTTGAAAATTACACCGAATTATGTAACCAGGGGCGTTATGAAGTAAAAATGTTTGATGGAAAAAAATATACAAATAAATTAGGTCTGGTTAGTCACTCAACATAAACCATCACGTGACTAACTTCTTCAGGCAGAATGTCGTGTTAGGAGAGATCAGTTCAAAAAATAGAAAAAAGTGGTGATTAATGAATAAGTTACTAATCTTGCATTTTATTGGGTGGTGGTCAATAAAAATAGTACAAATAAAAGAAAAAGTGTGCGAACGCTGCCGGACATAGATATTTTCCAAAGTTCTAGTTTAAATAAAACGGCTACTGCCCATTGTTATTTGAAAGAAAAAGTAGATTTTGCAGACCCCCTCCCCTTCATATTTATTCTTTTGATCAGAAGACTTCAAAGGTCTTGGTAGACGGTCTTAGCAAATCATGGACTTTGAGTTGCTTGGTATGGAGGAATTTTTGAGCCCATTTCCTACTTCCTCCCTCTTGATCATATTGAAGTCTTTCAAAGGAAAGAAGAGCCCAGCGCATATATATATATATATATATATATATATATATATATATATATATATATATATATATATATATATGATGCTGTCTGGAATCACCATTTTGACCAACCATCCACTTTCTTGATTTCCATTTTTGCTTCTAAACTAAACATCTGTTGTTGAATTTGTTTCCTACAGAAACTTTTTAATCACTGAAAAATACACACATGCTAATAAAAATGAGATCACCTTCCAAAATATGTATAGCATACTAATTAATTCAATTATGAATTAATTGATTAACAAATAAAGTCCCCAAATACTTTTACTCCTGAGTCTGTCTCATTCCCAACAATTCACACAAACACATACATATATATATATATATATATATATATATATATATATATATATATATATATATGTATATATATATATATATGTATATATATATATATGTGTGTGTGTGTGTGTGTGTGTGTGTGTGAAAATGAAATTTTAGACTAGCAAAAAAAATGTCAAATTCTTCGGTTTGATGATCTGGTAGAAAATGTACTCGAAAATTTTTTCTTAAAGATAATATCATAGGTTGGTTTGCATGCAGTCTGAGATTAAAACCGACACAATGGATGTATTATTTAGATGGATGAACACTCAATAGAAGTGACCCGAACAACGAGTCACGTCTTTTGTTATACTGACTGATCCCTTATCGTTAAATACGTTCTTCAGGTAACCAACAAAAGTAAACTCTGTTTAAACTCAAATGGTTTGCAGTATAAATTAACATCCATATACAAAACCTTATTATGATACTCTATGAAAAATAACAAACTACTTGTATGACATAGGGTATATATTAAAATGATAACCGACAGTAAGGTGGTCTATGATCAGCACTGTTAGAGAGCTTGGTTATTATGAATTTTTTATTTTTCAAATCCCCAAAACGGTTATATGGTTAACAGCTGACGATCCAAACAAGAGAACATTTACACATAGTATCATAATAACAATGTATATCTAAAACATGAATAAAATTACATAGATTGCATCAACAGATATTCAGAAATAAGCGATTGAACTTTAATGCGCTCAGTGTTAAAAGCTGTGAAGCTTTCTCGACTATATATATATATATATATATATATATTGTGGTAAATATCAATCACATATATCGAATATTATGCAGTGAAAAATTCAGACCAAAATTCACTTAATAACAAAGATGTTGGAAATAGTGATACAGTACCCTACGAATATAGTCTGTAAATTTCAAACAATGCGAAAAAAAAAGTGTAATCTTCGTTATAAACGAAAAAATAGATGAAATAATTAAACATGAAAGGAACAGTCAATAATGATTACAAAGCTTTCCTTTTGACTTTAGAACCTGAATACATCTGTTTTACATTGAGGACACATGACTTTTCCAATTTCAAACGGAATTTAATCCCAACAGTCCTTTATTCAACGGATTAAAATCTTCCTCTTTCAAACTAAATCCTACTGACATCATATTGCCACAATTTACTACATCTTTTGAAAAAATAAACTTCAAATGACATATTTTTAAGGTAAATAAAATAAATTATGTCGACGTAAAATTTGCTACGAGCACTTATATTTCATTTTCCCTTATATTTCGCTCCTCCTTTGACGGAGAGCTCCATCAGAGTGAACATAATTTTCGTAACGCATTTCCTTTGCTTTCTATGGTATTAAATTTGTCATTCAAATGTCTTTCTCGTTGGTTCTGCCATTTTTCATTCCTAGAAAGAAAATTTTCCACAAATTTCCAAAATTCCCCCAAATACCTCCAGAATTAGAACGCTAAGGAAATGCTTTACGAAAAATTGAGTCATTCCAATAGAGCTTTCCGTACGAGGAGCGAAATATTGGAGAGAACGAAATACAACCAGTTGCGGTCAATTCGAGGTCTATAGGTTCTCTTTTTAAAATTTTACTTACCTAAAAAATACGTCATTTGAAGATTATCTTTTCAAACTGTTATTCTTACTCATGGATACGCCTTGGAAGGATGCCCACAAGTTCTCAATGGGAGTGTAATGTGGAAAGATTGCGGGTCAGTGCAAAACCACGATTCTTTTAAGCCTGAACAATTCTTAAGTGACATTAGCGTCGTTAATGGATACGTTTTCCTGGTGAAATATAGGATTTCTCCGATAATTACAATTGACAAATGGGACGAGACTCTTCTCTAACACTTCTGTGTAGAGGTGAGCGTCTTGTTTACATTCATTATCATCATCAGTAGCAGCAGCCTCTTAACGTCCGTCGTTCGACATAGACCTTTTATAAGATTCGTCTGATCTTGGCCTTTTTTTGATGGTCACAACTTTGCATATAATCACTGGGGATCCACATTGAGTTGTTTGTCACCTTTGTAACATGTCCTGTGTATTACTATTTGAGCTTTCTAATCGAGCTTTATGATATCTCTGATTCCTGCTAGTTCTCTAATATAATGTGTTGTCTTGTGATCTCTCCATGTGCCGTTGAGCATTCAAGTTTTACCATTGAATGAAAATGCTCCCCGTACTATAACAGATCCTCTGTCGAATGAATCTTCAGAAAAAAGAAAACTTATTTCTCAGTTCGGTTTGTATTCATAAAAGCATGTAGAATTGTGTATGTCTGCTTCAACGTTCGATATCTCACCTTAAGTGTGAAAGCTTGACATTTATGACATGAAGTTCATACAAGGAGAAATGTCTGGGAATCGATTTTTTTTTATCATTGATTTCGGTTTGGAAATTCTTATATAAGAATGTCTCTATTCATTTCTCTACGGAAAACGAATCAATTTCTCGGTAAAAAGAATAGCTGCGGCATTTTTCATAGAAATCTTAGGAAACTGTTCCAAGTAAAAATAATATTCTTCGACTGACAAGACCAGCTATTAGTTAGACACAGAAGTATTTATAAAATCCATTATTTTATCTTGAGATGACAGATGAGATCACTGTCCAAAACTGAATGATCATAATGATAAAGATCATCTCATATCTTTGGATAACATGTAACCCAAAGTACTCAGTAGTTTTTTCAAACCTCGCTTTACTTTTGCGAACATATACTTAGGGAATCTTAGAGTAAGGAAACTTTTCCATTATTCTGGCTTATATTTTTCCCTTTCAGATGCGCGCGTATAAAGGGCCCTTACGAATCAGTTTCCTGTCAGATTTTAGTCGACAGTGCATTAGTTTTCCCTCTTCTTTCAGATGGCTAACGACACACTATAGATAGTGTTTTCCATATACATCTATATTTTTTGGCAAACCTTGCGGCGATTTCACTCTATGAGCTAGAAAATAATATGCAACACCTAGTCACATACTTGGCGTTGTAAATGTTGCTTAGTTTCATTGTAGAGGCTAAACCTATTCTCGAATGTTCAATGATATCAAAATCAAATTGAAATAATCCGTGACTATCTTCTTCAGGGTATTTCTCGAGACAATTAAGTTACTTAGTGCCACCAATCTGCCCTCCAAGAAATATTTTTATTATATGGTACCAGCAACAAGAATTAATCCCCAATATGACCAAGTGGGAAGAGTTGATTCTTGCACTTTCCCAAGAACATTACCGTGAGACGAACATTAGTTAATCCACACGGGATTTGTTAGCCAATTCCATTTTACAAGCTGTTAACCTTTAAATGGTCCCCAAATCCTGGTCAGTTCATTCAGCAGTTTTTCGACTTGTGCCAAAATTTACAAACATCAGACTAGACGCTTGTCAGAAAACAATTCCTTTGGGTCGATTTGAATAAGTTTTAATTCAATTTTCTAATGTTTTGAATTACTCCACCATCGCTTTCCTTGTCTCTTACAAATAGTGATGCATGGAACTCAATTTCTGGTCGTGCTATCTAAATTCCATGACCAAGGCAAGGAATGGCCCTTTATTGCAGCTTAAACATTAGTTAGAACAAGGATCTGCCCTTGAGGTGTGTCGACACCGTTTATTCGTTTTCTCTTAACACATGAAGACACAGATACGTTTGAGTGAATAATTAATTTTGAAGCATCCCTAAAGAAACCGAAACAGGCATTCCTTAAGTTAGGCGTCGCAACCTTCCAAAGAAACGTATGAGTTGGTAAACTGCGTCATAAAGACGGAGGAGAATATCAAAATCCCCTGAAGATGCTTCTAGAGTAATGACCCTAAACCTTTCTACCGCCACTTGTGAAGAGAATTCCCAAAATAATTCGATAAACTTTTACTAATTCTAATTCCATAACCCAGTTGTAAGAAATCTATTTCTTTCTATCTGATATGGTGAGTGGTCCTTGTGAATCTCATACATCTTTTAAATGTTTTTTTTTTTCATTCTTTCCATCTAGAATCTTTAAATGTCCCATCGTTTGTCATTGTGTCGTAGATTTGCTTTGTAAAGTGTCGCCGAAAATATTCTAGTAGTAAGTCAACTGGTGAATGACTTTACCGAGGCCGAAAAATGATCTCCAAACTTGGCCGCCTGTAATTGTCTCGATAGAAATTGGAACAACGCTGTAGTGATTTCGGAAGGGTGTAATCCTGGGCGAAGCGTTCCACACCTTAGTTTGGAATTAAAGTTGCCCTTCATCTAGATCATTGGTATTCAAGCGTGTTCTTCAAAACCCTGCGGTTCCACGCGACTTACTCGGGTTTCCGCTCAACAAAGTGACATCATTGCCTTAAATGAGAATTCTTCGTTACATAAACGATTCCTTCACGTCTTTAAAATTTGGATTTCATATACTATATGATAATTTCATGAACAATGCTGAAACTCAGCGGATTTATACATAAGTAGACACATATATCTAGATGAGGACGTTGCTTTTTAAAGGGGTTCTTGGGAAAATCCAAGTATCAAAAAGGGTCCCCCAAGTGGTTACCATTTGAAAACCACTGCTTTTGACTCATTGCCCTGGGTTTTTTTTGGGGGGAAATTCAGTTTTTTTTAAAGATCACTGCTCAACATTGACTATCTGACAGACAAATTGACGTAGCAAACGCCTCAGAGCATCTTCATGGGGCATTCCCTCCTTTCCACTTCTATGAATCTAATGTCGCTCAAGAGGCATTTTGTTATTACATTATCAGAACATGCTATTCTATTTTACTCTGTCAGAAGACAAACATGCGTCAGTCTTTTTTTTTTTTACTTCGATATTAGCATTGAATGAAAGTGCTTTCAAAGGAAAGGACCTTTAAAAGTGGGAACTTTGAAAGGAAAGGGATTCTAGAGAAAGGGGCTTCTAAAGACAGTAGAAATCAAAGTAGCGTGTCTATGGTTGAACCTCTAGGCATGTTACAATAAAACTTAGCTAAAATGAAAAAAAAAAATTATCAAAATTTTTTTATTTAGGCTAAAACGGATTTGTTAAGTTCTATGCTTTTCGCATCAAATGTAGAGAAAAGGGAATGCTTAGCTCTACAGATGCTCCCAGAGGATTTCCTTGTTTAATGGCCAATTATTTTTTGAAGGGGTGAGGATCAGTGATTTGAGATTGGTGCAAGGGGGAGGGGATTTTCTTTTCGTTGAGAGGGAGACAATTTATTTTGCAAAGTATAAAAACACATTTAAAAATGGAACTCTTCAGTAAATGACATAGCTTTGGTCAAGAACATGAAAGCCCAAGACTAGACAGAGACGTAGAAAGAAAGCACCTTTTTTTCTCCCTCTCTACCCCCCTCTCTCTCTCTCTCTCTCTCTCTCTCTCTCTCTCTCTCTATATATATATATATATATATATATATATATATATATATATATATAAATGGAATGACTATTTCAGAAGATGATGTTTTCAACAAATGAGATTTCTGTAGTTTACTTCACTGTTTCCCGCCAGCGCATCGTGGCTTTTTCAAAAAGCTATTTTATACTCGATAAAAAAAGTACGTTTTACCAGTCGAGAAATACGGTATATACTATCTCATCAGTATTATGCATACATTCACATACGCATGCGTGTGCACACACAGACAAGTTCACGCACACGCGCACACACACTCACATACACACAGAGACATATATATGTGTGTGTGTGTGTGTGTGTGTATACGTGTGTGCGTGTATATTCATTGTGACTTCAAGCAGTTTTCACTGACATTCCTTTAGAGTGACTCCAAGACTAACTCATAATGCCATTAAAATGTTGAACAACCATAGCCACCAAAGGTGACAGAGGGTTCTGCGTTTTTGCATTGTAGCATTCCTGGCCAACCGTTTTATCTACGGATTTTAAAATTGGCACCAGAACTCCACTAGACCCTTTCTAAAAATTACTTTTTTGTTATAAAAATCTTTTTTTGGTCTCTCTTAGGCCTTTGAGGGCCTTTGAGGGCCTTTGAGGGCCTTATACTGCCGAGTTTATTATCATAACATCGAGATTCTCCAGAATCTACGTGCTCTCTTCTCACAGGAGAAAACGCCGATGATGTCATGAATAGAATTTATTATTGACTGTGATGGCAAGTGTGTATTCTTTTTAAGCACATCCATTGATATTTTCTGCATTTATTTCGAACATGTTCATCTGCTTGCAGCATTATCTCTGAAAAAATAAACTCGAATTTATCAAAAACCGTCAACCAAAACTGTCAGGTTGCTGGCTAACCATCCATTTATGGATGTATCAAACGTACAGTCTACATCAATGGAGATTGAGGAATGGAAATTTAAGATTATTTATACCAAAATAAAATCCTGCTGCATAATTCACAATTTAAGTTCATGATAAATTGGCTCCTTTTTTCAGTTCATACTTCTGAGCGATCCAACAAAAGGCAAGAGAAGTACCTTATTCATTGATCATCCTTTTTTTCCAAGTTTTTCATTGAACATCCCCAACACAGCATGCTGTTAAAATTCATTTGTCACTTGACAATATCAATAGAGTGACAAACCAGATATATTCTATCATTATTGTGAAACTGGAGGCTGGAGTTGACTTTGTTTTGCCACCGTAACAACAAGAAAAAGAATAATCCTCAGCTGGTTTGGGGAAGGCGGAAATTCTTCATTGATTGCATTACTAATAATGAAATATTGAGATTTGCCTCCCCTGCATCTGCATCCAATAATTCATTAACAGTCTCTTACGTCCGGCATCGGCCAACAAAGGTGCTCAGTAGGTATCAAGACATAATCTTTGGAATATATGCAATACATAAGTAATCACCACCCGTCGGAATAAATGTAGGAAGGGGATTTGATCCTTCCGTAGCAACACTTGTTATTATTATTGACGGTAATCCTCAACTGATATATAAAGAAGGAACCCTTTTCTTTGGGCTTCTTTTTAGAAAACGGTATCAAATCATGCTTTGTATCTATGAGATACGACCGTGTGTATGACACCAATGCAATCTTTTTGTAATGAAATAAAAACAAAAATATATGCAATGATACCTTACTGACCCTCGTTCATCACTGTGTTATTATAGCATTCTTTTTTTCAGTGACTGATTCAGAAATGTTGAATTTCGAAAAAAAATATATGCATAGACGATCACACACACACACACACACACACACACAGACAAATATATATATATATATATATATATATATATATATATATATATATATATATATATATATAATTAATAATTATGACCTTTTAAAAATCATTTATTTGGATTCCAACATATGACACATGCGTACGTGCAACAATGTTTTTAGATGGCTGCGCGTTGGATGAAATAATTTCTCTGCCACACAATTCGCGCTGTCAGGGTCAGAGCGAACAATACTATAGACCTTGAGCAGTATTTTACAGAACCATGTTTCGAAATCACTGATCTAGAGCACTAATCGAGGTATGACTGTAATCAGGTAGATAAACAGATAAACAACTATTTATCTTGATTAATTCAACATTACACAACAGGTTAGCCAGCAATCGTGAATCGATAAACATGCTTAAATTTATTTGAGTTTCGCCACCCTTTAAAGTAGGGTAGCTTTTCGTTTACATCGAAAAAAAAAAGAATATATATAGATAACAAGCTTGGCTGCACTAAGGTCAAACATCTTTGTTTTATTAAAATCTAAAAAGTAAACGAAACAGAATTCACATCTCCTTACAATATTATTCCAAAACTACGTGTCTCATTTCAACTCCTATATCAATAATACTTGTGAATGGGATTTGTTAATTTTAGCAAAACAAGTTAATCTGAGAAGTGGAAGTGAAATTGTCATCAGTTTTTGCGTACATCACTGTATCACTGTTATTCGTGCATGATATCACTCGTTTTTTTCTGCTTGTCATTATCATCCGTCATTGTTACACACGAAAAATAAGTTAAAACGCTATAAAAAGAGTTTGACAAAATAAAGAAGGAAAAAAAAACGAATCACAAAAACGCTAGACGAAAATCAACCACGGGAACAAGCTGCCTTTAGAAGAAGCTGCTCAACCATGGACCATCTCATATCAATAAATCAGCTGAAAGAGAAAGCAATATAATATAGAAATTTATATATATAGATATATATATGTGTGTGTTTGTGTGTGTGTGTGTGTGTGGAGAGAGAGAGAGAGAGAGAGAGAGAAATAGCATTTATGGACTTAAAGAAGGCCTTCTACTTAGTAAAAATTCCCGAAGTCATTGATGCTATCGCCCAACAAGGTGTAAACTCCGTACATGTCAGAGTATTGCATCACATACCGTCATAATGGCTCCTTTCTGGTTACATTAAGACCCAAAGCCCTTTCAGCTCCAAAAAGGTAAGATGGGATAATACCAGCCCACCCAAACACTTTACAGCCTACCTGAAGAAGATCTTCAGAAACTGCGACTGGGAAAACAAAGGAATCAGAATAGACAATGAACATGTAAGTAACCTAAGATTTTCAGACGACATCGTCTTTTTTGCTGAGAGCTCCCACAGCCTCCAACTAATGCAAAATGAACTGAACGAAGGAAGGAAGGAAGTTGGCCTCCACATGAATTTCAGCGAAACAAAGATCATATACAACAAACGGAAACGGAAATAAACCGAAAACGCAAAGCTTGACGAAGTAGATCACTAAAATCATCTACGACAGCAAGTCTCTATGACATCCTCAAAACAAAAAGAAATCAAGCAAAGAATCACTCAAGGGTGGCAAGCCTTCGGTAGAGCGAAGCCAACATTCAAAAACAAGAAAATCCCATTAGTCCTAAAAAGAAGAGTATACAAGCAATACATCCCCTCAATTGTCACCTATGGAGCTGGGTCATGAAATCTGACCAAGAGACCGACAGCACTACTGAAAATAAAATTTATTTTGAATTTTAAATTATATGGTCGGAATACCTCGAAACCACAGGAAAATATCTTCTACCTTTTAATTTCTTGATATCGTTTAATGGAGATATCATTATTTTATCTGTTTCAATGACATTCTTAGTAGTGAAGGAATTTTTAACGAGAAGACACACACACACACACACACATATATATATATATATATATATATATATACTTGTTATATAGAAATAATATTTTCATAACAGAAATTCAACATTTAAAAAGGAATGAAATACTGAGAACTTGGAAGTGCAACATGACGTTACAGAACCACTCTTTCTTCCCAATTCTCTCTCTTTCTCTCATTTATTCATGTTTTAAATTCGGAAATCTTAAATTCCACGAATGAGTAATTACGATAGTAAAGTCAACTCTCTAGGAGTTTGACAATATGCTATTCTGATTGATACTAATAATCAATAATTTATATTACAATGCATTAATCAAATGAACTTGTCGTTGGTGATGCGAATTTTCTTTGTCAATTGTTTCTTTTAGTTCCACCCCAACAAGACGTATTCAACTATCAGATGTTCGTGGAAAATGTGACTTCATATCTGAAGATTTCTCATTTTGACCATTTTCATTCTCTTTTATCCATTCATTTTAACATTTGTGTTTGGAAGGTCCTATTGTCTCCAACAAATGATAGGTGCCCTCAGCATTTTGTACTCTGGGGGACTGCCCGTATAGCTAGTACCTTGGGTCAGCGCTGAGAGTCACTCCCACTCGGAGTTACTTTGGGAATAATGACTTTTGTCCATAATCGTCGGACGTTACCATCATCTTTTCTTGGACTGAGGAATTCTCTTGACATAATCAACACAATTTGACAGCAAAAGTGATTGGACACGAATTATATATTTCTGTAGAGATCAGATAATTTGATTTGTTTGGAACTAGAATCGCCGTTTCATCGGCTGTCCGCCATTTTTGTCTTGTTTTATCGACTTGAGCTCCACCTTTTCTTTTTCTTCTGCTGTTTTCTGACGCAAACATTTATTTTGTCTTCCTAATACATCCATCTATTCAATGATATTATCAGCTGGGAAGAAAAACATGGCTTGGATTGTTCACGGAGAGACACACACACATACACAAACACACACACATGCATGCACGCACGCACCCACGCACGCAGAAACTGGACGCGCATGTACGTACATACTGATGGTTTGTCTTTTGTATTCATTTCTCATCTCAGCAATTAGATTATCTCCCTTGCCTATTTGTGAAAAAATAAATAATACCATTCTTGCGACCTATGTAATATGGTCCCTTTCTTTAGATGTACGCTAAGTCTATCCACGTACACTTAATAATTTGTGTCAAAATGTTTTCAAACTCTGAGCAATATGCTTATAAACACAGACATTCTCTCCCAATCTTTATCTATCTCTGTTTCCCCCATCATCAAGTTTACTTAAGCATACATCCATTAATTTCTTGATACAGAACATTTTTATCCCTTCCGTTGGATAGACGGTTCACAAATTATTTTCCCCCATAAAAGGGTTGGGTCAATGATCGAACTGTTTTTAGTTGTCTGTCTGTCACTCAAAAGTTATACAATACAAAGCGTTATCAGAAAACATAGATGTTTCGTGACAATAAGTAAACCTAATATGTGTTACGCCGATTTGGTGAAATTGCCTAATTTGCGAAGTTATAACTTTTGGGGACCAAAAAAATCCTGTTTTTAATTTGATTAAGAGTTTATCTAATTAAAGCAAAGATATGACGTAATTTTTTCTTAATCTATGTTCAGTTTATGTAATCAAAGTGAAATCAAACTTTTTTTTACAGAAAAATAAATAAATACGTAGTTTTGATTTGATCAAAAGTTTTTTTTTCAATCAACAGAAGAATGAAAAGAACTATCGATCGATCGAATCTGTGTAATCTTCTTACGAAAAACTGTTAGGCAGTTTCGCCGATTTAGCGTAACACATACAGACGAGCATCATTCTCGTATCTAGGTAAGGTTTCCCAATGCGATGATAGGGACAGCTCAATTATTTAGTGGAAGACAACTCAATTATGGAAGATGGGCTCTCCTGGGAGTTTGCCAAGGGATTCAATTCATGTCTGCATCGTTGATTAATCTCATTCTAGAGTATTTTGCTTCTTCTCAGGACGAGGGAATATTATCAAGAAGAAACACCAATAGCGTTGATTTGCTTAAAGTGGTCCTTAACTTGCCAGGGAGTGAATCTCACACTATGATCTCAGGGTCATCTTCTGCGGCAAAGGCAAAATCAGATGACGAGACTGCAACGGACTGCTAATATAGAAACAATGCATCTTCCCGATAGTCACCTATGGAGCTGAAATATGAAACCTAACCAAAAGACTTGCCATTAAACTGAGAAGCATGCGACTTGCACGATAGGAGTCAGGGATACGATAGGAATTATAAGAAAACTTAAATTACGATGGGCTGGTCATGTTGCAAGAAGGTCAGACAATCGATGATCATCACGACTAACAACGTGAATCCCTAGAGATCATAAGCAAGAATGTAGCCTGCGAGATATAAAATTGCGTGACGGACGTGACAGAAAGTATTATCCATGACCTCCATTATGCTCAACATCACATGGAGAGACCACAAGACAGCACAGTATATTAGGGGAAAAACAGGAGTCCAAGACATTATAGAAACCATTAGGAAATTCAAATTGCCATGGGCTGGCCATGTTGCAAGAACTGCAGACAACCGATGGACATCACGACTAACAACGTGGATCCTCGGAGATCAAATGCGCAACCGAGGCCAGCAGAATATGAGGTGGCGAGACGAACTCGAGAGGTTCAGGAAATATTGGCTCTGCGATACCCACGATGGGGAGATGTGTCCAACGATGGGTGCTAAATGATTGATGATGATGATGATGATGATGATGATGCTAAAATTGGCACAGTACTTCCCTCCGCCTTTTGATTATTCCTTTTTGAATGGTGCTTTCAAGGTGGTAGGTAGTGACAACAGAAGATGCAGGTTCGTATACTCTCTGAGAGCATTTTGTCTGGCAAACTACAATCTACTTGTATAAATTGAAATTGACAGCTTCAATCACCTTCAATTTCACACCCCATTGTCAATACTATGTTTACCTTACGGACTTCACATCATTGCTCAATCTCAGTCCTTTAACGAATGAATTCCCAAAAGGACCAAAAAATCGAATGTATAATTTAACGCCACGTGATACGAAATGATCAGAAATAATTTTCCTTTCAGCCACTAAGTCCCAAGGGTACGAGTTGGAGATTTGAGGGCTTCTTTCCTTGAACATTCAATGAGATTTCAGGGAATAGGAATTTTTTTTTATAAGTAGACAAACACTGATACTAAAAAAAGAAAAACTATCAAGTAAATTTGAATACAACAAACAATGGGCAAGGCCAAAGAATGTGTCTGTTGAAACGTTGTGCCAAGAAACGACATAGATGGAGACAAAGGGGTGAATAATGTAAGGAATAAAAGCGGATTTATTGTCAAGAGTCATTCCACGCACGAGATTATTGGTAAAGAAGACTAACCTTTTCTGGCCACTTTGTACGTGTTATCATAAGCCGCTTATATCCCCACTAAAGGTGTCGCTTGGTTAGGTACACACAGCCTATTGTTTGTAAGACCCACTTCCAGCTTGCAAGGGCGGTTCCAACACCGTTCTGCTCACGGCACTAGGCTTTCCCAAATAGTGATCCATCTAGGTACCGACCAGATTCGACGTTATTCAACTCTGGTGATCTTACAAAAGCAGATGTATCCAACTCGATTTGTGACTGTAACTACTTAGCCTTCGGTAGAGGTTCTACAAGGCTGAGCGCTTAGCAGAGATACATTGGGCATCATTTTCGAAGACTCTGATAAGACCCGGTGGTGGATCGAAACACAGCCAACCAAACCAGAGATGAGCACTCTGTCACTTGACCACGATTATCGGTGCTGCTAATCGTAAACTTGTATAAATCTAAAATTTCATTGATGGAGAACATGCGCTCCAGGCTGTGAAAATCAAAATAACTGGTTGTTCACAAAGGCTTGTTGCCTAACGCACTTTTATTTCTGTTTTTAGAAGCGTTAGCTTTTCTGACATTGACTGACATGTTAGTTACGTCCCTTGCTCAGTGTTGCAATTTAGATATTCCCGAGTCCTTTGCTCAGATATTGTTGCTTTTCTAAAAATCTGAATCTAGATATTTTTGCTTTTAAAATAATTTTGAGTAAAAAACGTAATATTTTGATACAATGTATCATAATGAGACAAGAAACATTCTATTAAATTGAATATCATTCATCAATGTCACGTTTAATTCATTGATGTGTTTGTAACGTATTTCCTGTATCTTATATATATATATATATATATATATATATATATATATATATATATATATATATGTGTGTGTGTGTGTGTGTGTGTGTGTGTGTGTGGATAAACTAGATGTTTCGCGCAGTTTCAAGATGTTTTTAATTAAACTTTTGACGTAAACTCGAGTAAAGTAGGCGAAACCGCCGTTTCTAAATCATCACATAAGAAAAAATAGCACATCTATGGTTTGCCTTCCAGGATTGTTTTTTTTTGTACGTTGAATGAACACAAAACACATTAGAAATCCACTTTTTTTTGCTTACAATCGGCTTACTATTTGTCTGAATTGCCTTCCGTATGTCAAAAAAAATCCCTTCAAGTGGAGAGAAAGAAATCCGAATACGAAAATCAACGGAAGCGTGTTCCAGGAAACTGCCAGTAGAGGTCTTACACTTCGACTAAGCTTAAATGACGAACGAGAATGACGGCACCGAACATTTTCTGGGGGGAGAAGAATCGATACAAGCCTGGGTAATTCAGGGTCAAATACCACCTCAATTCCGACTGAAGATGATTGCTGCAAATTTTGTATTATATATATATATATATATATAAGATAAAAAAAAGAATATATAAAATTTCTATTATTATTCGGTCTATCCTCATCTTGGCTGCTTTTCATACAACGTTTCGGCCGTTGTACTCTTCGGCCTTCATCAGGTAGGTGTGGGGAAGTAACGAACCGAACCCTTTATTTAACCGATGGTGGTATATTGATCGCAATCCTCTCTTATTATTATTATTATTATTGTTATTATTATTGTCTCACACTGGGATTGAACCTAGAACCATTAGATTACTTGCAGTAATTCTGTCTGATTCTGTAACCGCTACGCTCTATGTCCATGTAAAGAAAAAGGTGTATAAGAGTTTTCAGTTTAGCTCCTTTGGTAAGAGAGTCGCTTTCAAATCACTGGGCCGTTATTTCAAATCAGGAAAAGGAAATTTTGATTTTACATATCGCTTTTGTTCGCCGTGAAGCGATAGACTAACAGAGAAGAATTTACTCAGTGTTTTTATTCCTTTTATTCCTGTTACGGTAGACAAACAAAATCAATTCCGGACTTGGACTGGAGTTTGAGAATAGCATTTATGGTAATGTATCACAAAAAATAATCTGATTTATGAGATACACTCCACTTCGTGAATTATTTAAACAACGCTTTCTTCATCCATGTTGAACAGTTCAATGGAGAGTACCCTCGCTATCGAAATAGTAACTGGCAAAAATAAGATGACACGTTTTAAAACGAGCACAGCAGCGAGTGGCATCGCGATACCCATGATTGAGGATTTTTTGTGAAACGGTAGCCGTTGAAAAGTTGAGGTTGATGATGACTTTCACTAATACTATCATGTCTCTTTCTACCGCTTCTGTTCGGCTGAGTGCAAGGGTGTATAAACAGTTTTTAGTTGAATGACGTCAGTAGTTCTCGTTATGGTGAGTCTTCGAAGTATTTGTGAATGACACATAGTTGGATAGAGGCTTTACAGTTTAAATAACCCGAAGTTAATCATTACACTATCAATCGTGTACAAATACATTCATGGGGAAACAAATGGTGTCCAGTTAACACCGAAAAGAGTTCTTTACATTCCTATATTGTAACATTGGCGATTGAAGTTTTCATTAATATGCATATGACATATTTTCTATATTATAATTCTTGGCGTTTTAAAATGTTTTGACTCAATTTTAAATGTAAAGTTGGAAATATAGTTAGCCAAACCACCAGTGCTAAGAAAAAATTCATCACATCAATGTTTGCCTTTCAGACTTGTTATTTTAATGTTGAATGAACACAAGATACATTAAAAATCAAACATTTTTTCCTGCATACAATCAGCTAACTATTTGCCTGAATTGCCTCCCGTATGTTAAAAAAACAACTTTCAGTAGAGTGAAAGAAATGCAAGTATAAGCAGCAATAGAAAAGCATTATGAAAACTGTCACTAGAGGTCTCACAGTTTGACTAAGCTTAAATGACGAACGAGAATGACGGCACCAACCACTTTCTCGTGAATTCCCCCCCGCCAAAAAAAAAAAACGAGATGAGCTTGGCTGTTGCACTCGCAATTCTGAAGGTGATTACTGCAACTTTTGTATTTTATATATAATTTACTAGACGTGCAGTTGAATAACTACATACCCCAAGCGTTGCTCAGCTTGTTCATGAAATATTTTATTGACGGATACCTGTTATGTAGCATATTATACAACTCCTTAGCTAATTGCATTGAAGGTAGGACAATTGCATTCGTCCTTTAACTAGTATCTTCCGAGGTAACGCATATTTTGCTCATACCAACAATTAATTACATTTCTTTCAAACTAAAACTTGAACAGTTTGTTTCAATCTTCACACTGCACAAAAGCAGATTTTCAAAGTACAGAAAACTAACAGATTTCTGTTTGATTGGACAATCGTCAGCTAAACATACTTTCATATAAAAATAGGAAGAAATGGTCAAGATTAGGATGAGGAGAGTTCAATCTCTTCAATATAATTTTCAGCGTTATCTCCTCATCTGAATCCTATCATACAAAATCCTGAGACCATTTTTTCTGTTTTCTACGAGCGGTGTGATAGATTTCTGCATCGTTTTTAACGCCGAGTGAACGAAGGCATGGAACTTTACAATCGAAATTATATCAATGTATTGATACACCATGGTTACAGTAGATAATCGTAAATCTGTTTTCCTTCTTCTTGAATCCTCTTTTCTTTTTCTCGAATGTTGGAAACTTTATAGTGCTGATAGTACTACCTCCCGCTATAACGAAAGTTGGGATTGCAAAAGTGAACAGGCGCCACATATTTTGCTCTTTAGTGCTTCCATAAACGATTCCAACGATGTTTTAATGTTATAAGGACATAAAATAAAACAAGTCGAGTTTTGAAAATAATCACTTCTCAGCGAACACAAATATCATAATGATAATTTTTTTCGACTCGTGTTGAATCAATTTTTTTAAATCAGTGAGGTGAATTATTCATATTCATCATGGTCATCAGGCAGATAATCTTAATGTAAATTAAAAAAGAATACACTGTATGAAAATAACGGTGATTACTGTTTTAAAGTTAATTTGTAACCTCCTAAACAATTGTCGTGTTAATCAAAAATGTTATAATTAATTTATAATTGTTTGTTTTGTGAAATAAAATGTATTCTATTCTATGTTATTCAAACGTCCGTAGTGATATTTTAGAAATAGCTTGCTCATTTTTATTTCTATTTTTTTTTAAAATCTGATGTGTCTAAAACTAGTTTTGACTACAACCGCCATTAAATTCGTGAACTGAATTCAATTCTTATGATTTGAACTGTATTTTATTTTTCAACCAAAAGCCAATACCACTGTTAGATTTTCTTTTCCCATGGATATTTTCGTAGGTTTTAGATCTGTGTATAGTGATGAGTGATACATAGTGGAAGACTGGAGTTACGGTTTAAGTAAGCGGAAGTTTATTGTCACAGTATCAATCGTATTCACATGCATCTAGAGGAAACAAGTGTTGTCCAGTAAGCGCTGAGAAGATTTCATCACAACTGTCTATACCATTGACAACTGAAAAAAATTATATAAGTATGCACTTATAATATATTTATTGGTATGAATCTTCATCTTACGTTGTACAAATTCTAATATGAATTTGATTCAAACTTTATTTGTATTTTTATGACTGTTTCTCTTTTTTACCTTTAGCTGAATTTATTTGTTGCTATTCATTGCAACTTTTGATCAGACAGTTTCCCTTCGGCAGTGAACAAACAGAGTCGATCGGAGAATAAGTCTCAGATGGGATTTAGACTCACACACTTTACGGAGGGAGAACGGTCTACGCCTGCCTGCTCTACTGATTGAGTTACCGAGGCTCAGCCAGAAGGCAGAGGTCCAAATGACACCCTGAAACACTTCCTTCACTCCGATTGGCGGCAAAGAATTACGAATCATGATTTTTATAACTTTTCCTGATTTTTTTAATTCCTTCCAAAGGGTAATATGCTTGAGCAAAAGTTGCAATAAAAATGAAATGATAAATTAAGATGATCGTATAAAAATGATCATGAAAATAAAAGATAAAATATGATCGGTAAATATCTCGGAATTTTTGAGATGAGGTATTATTATTATTATTTCCATTGATATTCGGACCATCCTGATCTTTGTTGTTTTTCATACAACGTTTCGGCCATTGCACTCTACGGCCTTCGTCAGGTAACATCTGGGAGATTTTTGGGAAGTAACGAACCGAACCCTTTATTTATCCGACGGGGGTATATCGACCGTACTCCCCTCTTTTAGCGTTAGTAGTATTGTTATACTATCTCACACTAGGATCGAACCTAGTACCATCATCATAGCATCAGACAATTTACTGTTAAGTAATCTGATGGTACTAGGTTCGATCCTAGTGTGAGACAGTATAACAATACTACTAACGCTAAAAGAGGGGAGTACGGTCGATATACCCCCGTCGGATAAATAAAGGGTTCGGTTCGTTACTTCCCAAAAATCTCCCAGATGTTACCTGACGAAGGCCGTAGAGTGTAACGGCCGAAACGTTGTATGAAAAACAACAAAGATCAGGATGTTCCGAATATTAATGGAAATAATAATGATCGGTAAAATTAATGTAATAAAATAGATATTAAAAATGAACTCAATTCATCTCGTTTTTGTCCGTATACGAAAATCTGCTGCACTTTATTATCATCACTGTTTTGTAATTCTGTGATTAGATTCCAGTATATATCATATGTGCGTGTCTGCATTTAAACTAAGAACAGCCTGTTGCAACCATCGCCTCATATATTATTTAAGTTATGCAAGGATAGCAACTAAATTGGGGTTGACTTTGATTTTTTTTATCTCTTCGTCACGAGTGGAATAAACATTAAACACAGCAAGTGCTGATGTGTTCGGTATTGATTATATGAACATTTAAAAGCAGACGAAACTTAACAAGAGAAAATGATGTTGTCCGTGAGTGGGTTCCATATCATAAAAGTCACTATCAAATCACGTTGGATACGCCAGTTTTCGCATGGTCACCGAGGATAAGCATCAACGAGTCTAGTCAGTACTTAGATGGGTGACCAAACGGGTATAGCTGCTGGGGATCACAAAGAGCGTTCCCTCCGAAATCCTATCAATCCTTTCCAGAGTGGGGCGATCTCTACACTGCGATCAATAACCATAGCATCAAAACCACTATCAAATCACGTTGGATGCACTAGTTCTCGCACGGTAACCGAAGATAAACAACGTAGGATCTAGTCAGTACTTGAATGGGTGACCAAATGGGTATAACTGCTGGGGATCACGAAGAAAGTCCTTCATCCCACAATCCCATCAATCCTCGCCAGAGGAGGCCGATCTCTACACTACGATCAATAACGCAATCAAAACCCCATTGCCCCTAACCTCCCGACACTCTGGCCTGGCTTCGGAAATAGATGAATGAACACCATCAAAATCGCTAATGTAGGTTTCTCTCTTGGGAAATAACAGAAAGGATTACATCAGCTTTCTTTAGAACGATTGGCGGAACTAATTTTATTTCCATCCAAAGTTCTTAGCGTTCAAAGAATCGTCTTTCTTTGTTCTTTTTTTTTTTTTTGGTCTCTTCCCTCCACTCGTTTCCTACCCCACTTTGTATCTGATATATATGTACGTATCCGTCATTGCTTATCTGCTCACACCCTCACCGACGAGTAAGGTACAGACGGGTAATTGTTAGTTAGATCAATTTCCGGCTTGCCAGGTCTGCTGAAGCTTCATTCATTTTACAGCACTTGATATTCTCCAATGGTCACCCATCTAGGTACTGAATCAACTCAGACGATCATACGAAGACCGATGTATTCAACTTGAATTGGTCGTAACCCCTTAGCTCCGGTAGTATCTAGTATTTTACGCTGATGCATAGTGTTGAGTACCAGTTTAAAAGCGTTTGGCGATGAATAGGACCACGACCTACGAAACAGGAGGCGAGCATTCTACCATTAAGCTACGGTGATCAGTATCACACGAAACAAATGGATATATGTCCTCAGAGAAGTGGTTTCATATTACCAGCGTAAGTCCTTTTCCTTGATGAATGGGAGAAAGGAATACGTTATTTCCCATTGGTGCCATGGGTTAGGGAAATATTTAGCGTCCGTCTATCAAGAGAGAACCCCTTATTGAAGAATGCCTTGTCGGTGACGAAGTCATAGTTTCTGTTGCATGTGTCAGCTTAATGACCCTTGCAAGTCTTAAGTCTGGAGACAAGTATTTTATTCCTCCAAGATTCTATGACCATGTCATTGTCTAGGGTTGGCAGGCATACCCCCGTGCCAATCACTCAGCTTAGAGTGTGTTCAATTAGCTGCTGGGCGCATATAATGAAAATCTCAATGAAGAGTTTCCCGCTCTCTTTGTTCATATCGAGAATCAAATCTTCTGCGCGTAAAGCAGATCCTCTAACCATTCTACTATTCGAGCAGACTATTTAGGATGATTGGCAAAACTAATTTTGCTTCCATCCTAAGTTCTAAACGTTATAAGACTTCTTTCCACCATTACAGCAAAATCACGTTGGGTGTACCAGTTCTCGTATAATCACTCAAGATAAGCTACGTCAACCTTAGTAAGTTCCCTAAATGGTTGACCAGACGGGTATACCAGGAGCCATGAGATTATGCAGCCAACGCCCTTTCACCCGTACCCCCATCCACGAACCATCTGTCTGTCTAGGCTGTAGGCGAAAAGAAATGCATTAATTAACCCTTTCCTTTCTCCTGGACCCCACAGCCCTCGATGTCTGAGGGGATAATTCAATGCGTATCACTCATTTTTCCTCTTAGTCGGTGGTAATATCGAGTCCCAGAGATAATAAACGATGATTCGTAACATATATCAACGCCTCTGCACATAGATATAGAAGTCTTGGGTAATAACTTCCAGTTTCATCATTATGTATATGACTAACAAACACGAAATTCTTCATAATTAGCTTTTTAACGACCGACGTTGGGTGTAAATTTTCTCTAATATTCTCTAAACTTCTCTATCATGGGTGTCGCAGGGCCAATAATTTCTGGATTTGTGTAGTTTATCACAAAATCATCTTATTTTGTCGGCCATAGTCTTAGACACCCAGGATATCGGAAATCTCTGGATGCGCTCAAAAGGAAATTACAATGACGGATTTGCACATTGGATGCACTGTTTCCGTAATACGTAAACGAATTCATTGTGTGCAATATTCTGATAAAGAACAAATTAATGTGTTTCCAACTCCATTGTTGTGTGGTTATGCAATACGGAACATGCGTAGGACTTTTAGGAGCCTTTGTATGACGTGTTTAACTACATTACTTTACATTTGTAAAACCAAGGATTACCAGGATCATTCTCTGTATGTGTTGCGATTCAAAAGAGATTTTTATAACGAATTGTTGGAAACTGAACTAAGTGTTACTCACCCCGCTACATTCAGCAACTGGCTCGTTTGAATAACGCACTGAAACGAAAAAGCCCATTTCCTGAGCAAAGAAGTCAATCAGGGATTTTGTTTCTTGACAATGCCTGCCCTCTCACTGAAAAGGATAGGCAGTCCTTCCACGTGCAACTTATCCTTCAGATTTGTCACCGCCAGACAATCATTTGTTTCGATCTATGCAACATTCCTTGTCAGGTCAGTTGTAACAATATATATATATATATATATATATATATATAATTTTCAAGCACGGCGTCTCAAACAGGTTCCGGAAATATTAGCGCCGCAACGCCCACGATCGAACGATTGTGATGGTGACTTTTTCTCTACATCCCTAAAGCAAAATGGGGGACAGTAAAACAGATGGACTAAAATGGAGTGACATGGTCTGTCTGTCCAAGCTATTGACTGTCGTTCCCGCATCCAACTTGACATTTTGCCGTACAAGTGAAAGAAAAAAGATTTCAAAAAACTGATCTGGTTAGTCTCTTGATAGAAACCGTCACGTCATCGACGTCTTTTGATCACATGTCTTGTTGGGGATGATCTATTGAAAATTGGAAAAAAAGTCAAGTAACTTCTCCCGTATTTTGTTCGGTAGAGATGACTAAGGAAAAATTTAACCAAATTAAAAAAAAAAAAAGAAAAAAAAAGTATGGATGCTGCCGGACACAAATTAAGGGACCAACTTATCTTGAACTTACATTAAAAATTGAACCCCAATTAAAAACCAATTTTGGAGAATTTTCATCTGTCTAGCTTCATTGGTACGCGCAATGCATACACACAGCCAGCCTGATGAGCTTAAAAACCGAAGAAACCTATTTTGACAGTTTTTTATGACAGTTTCCGTTGACAGTTCGTAATTGTGTACTGTCTATTATTTCTTCCAATTGTTAATGCAGATGCATGACACTCGGTACGTATGTAAATTATACCAGTTGAGGAATCAGCAAGTATTTTTAAAACTATTTTTACGTCCATGTCTGTGATTTCCCCATTTCAGAGGGATTCTAAACGAAGATGTAATTGTATTTCTACTTGTGGTTGTAGTAATAGGAGGAGGAGAAGGAGGAGAAAGAGGAAAACTAGAATGGTTCCTCCCAAAATCTGGTTATTTAAACGGAACAATTATAAGAAAAGTAAGTGCAATTTTTCACCAATTATTTGTTCTGGCGTCTTGGTGTCTGGTTATTTTTTCTTATGTGTGAGCTTTAAATGAGACTATTCAAACCTTTTAGCAATAAAATTGGCTGAAACTTGGAAAATTCAGCTGAGTTTAGCCATTTTTAAAACAGTTTCGGCTATCAATAAAAGAATGATTCATAGCGACAACGTAAAAAAACACACGCTTCATACGTCATTTATTGATCAGTAAAGATGTTATTTCAATGACACCATACACTCTTCCCCTTCCTCTTTCTGTTGTTTGAATAAACTGAACCGACCGAGCGGCCGACCTAAAAAGTGTTTTATAGAGATAGGATCACAGGGTGCAACATGGTAAAAACTGAGTGACGAGGAATCTGGGTTCAGGGTTACTTTGGATTCACAACTTTCTTAACGCGAGTGTGATATGAACGGCTAAATCGGAATTGGGGCTGGGTTCACTATTTTTGCTCCTACCTAATAACCGCTGTGCCACCCGTCACACACAAACAACAATTTATACAGTGATAATTATGATCCTTGGATTAGGTCTAAGTCGTACATGTATTGCATGCAGATATCAATGATTGTGCTTAACGTGAAAAAGCAAAGAAAAGAGTGGGAGAAAAGGGAATGAGGGAAAAGAAGAAGAAGAAGAAGAAGAAGAAGAAGAAGAAGAAGAAGAAGAAGAAGAACAACAACAACAACAACAACAACAACAACAACGATGACGACGAGAAAGTGGGGAAGATGAAGGAAAAGAGAGAAAGAAAGAAGAAGGAAAAGAACAACAACATCAACAATTACAACGAAAACAACATCAGAGGAAGAGAAAGGAGGAGAAGAAGAAAGAGAAGACAACAAGGGACAACAACAACCTAACAGCAAGGTGAAGGAGGGGGAAAGAAGATACAAGAGAATAACAACAACATTGTTGAGAATAAGAATAAGAATAAGAAGAAGAAGAAGAAGAAGAAGAAGAAGAAGAAGAAGAAGAAGAAGAAGAAGAAGAAGAAGAAGAAGAAGAAAGAGTGAAGAGAGGAAAAATGTCCTAGAACAGAAAAGAGAAAAAGGACATATTAGAAAGGGAGACAGAGTGGGCATTTATAGATCAATATGGCGGCGCCTCGTTCTCGAGTCGGCTGTGATCGAATAAGATCGACCTCTGAATGGCGGGAAATGCTATTGAGAAGTGCCGAGGGGCTATTGAACAACTAATCACACCATTCGTGTTCAGAATATGGCCGCTAAGCACACAGGTGAGGCTGGATGGGCGGTACTATTCGAAAGATATGACCAAGAAGGCGAGTGAAGTAACTGTCACGTGACAGTAACAACTGTCGGTTAAGGAGATAACGTATGTTGAGCAGGAATCCATGATTGAGAAGGACAGGGTAGAATAGGAAGTGGGGAGGCAGACAATAATGATGGGGAAGGGGACAGAAGAACGAAGAGAGAATAAAATGAAGTTTTTCAGAAATCCTCAACCAAAAATGTCTCCATAACAGCAGTTTTTAAGTGGGTCTGTCAGTCTGTCTGTCTGTCTGCTTGGCTGGCTAAATGGTTTACGTGAACAGGTCGCACTGACGGGAACAGTGTGTGTGTGTGTGTGTGTGTGTGAAAATTTAAACATCTACTCCTTATTCTTTCTTGAAAAAAATGATTTTTTTAACCCCCCCCCCAGGTTTTTAGTGGAAAGTTTAATTAGCATTATATGGTCATGTTAAATCGACCCGTTAGTTTGTGCCATGCAGCATTTACACTTGTTTTTTTGTTTTTTTAAAATTGAGACATTTTTTTAGAGATCTGTGCCTAACTAATTGCTAGAAATGTAAATTACCAATTTTCAATTTTTCTGTTGATCAACCCCAATACGCCATGCTGCCTAAAGACGTTGGTCAAGTGATGGTTTCTATTGAATGACTAACAAGATCTATTATTATTAGTATTATTATTATTATCATTATTGTTTTAATCCTTTACTGAAATATTAAAAAAACCCAACTTTCTTGATGTTTTTTTTTCAAAAGTTGGTCAACGTCTATGGAGTGGTCAAGTGGGTAACCCTATGGAAAATGAACTCAGTGAGCAGAGTTCAAATTCCGACTAGGATTGTTTGCATTGACTTCGAACTGATTGAACTTTGGAAAAGGCATGAATCTGGCTTTCCGTCAAGCCATGAATGAAACATCACAGGACGAAGTGAATGACTCCACGTTTGGTACTTGTCGCTCCTGCGTCTATCTCTCATGTGACAAAACGGACCGTGTAATTAGCAGTGTGATATGTGCTTCTCAAACAGGGACGACTCAGACTGTTACTGGCGTAGGGATACTACTTACTGTGACTGGCTGGCTATCTACGTGTGTACGATGCGTACAGGCTTCAGCAAAGGAGTTAGAGGGCTGAAAATTTGAATCTATTCTACATTATTATCTGTTGGTTTTTCTAGTCCTCCCCCCTTAAGTAGGTTTTCTGTGGGTTGGTTGGATCAATTTGTAATGCGAGGTTAAATTAGTCCCTCAATTTGTGTTCGGTCTCATTCAAGTTTGTTTTTTGTTTTTTGTTTTTAAATTCGGAGTTTTTTAAGTGATCACACTAAACAACAAAAGGGTGAGAGAAAAAAACTTATCCATTGATCATCCCTTAATTGATGACCCTCGACATTGCATGCTGCCAAAAAAGTCAACGGTGGGAATTTGACTCAAACCAAATAGATTAGTCCTCGATGGGAAATATTGAAATTGTTTTCTGATCAATTGATTCCATAATTACCGTTGACGCCATTATTCGTCAGGCATCGGAACTTGAAACTTTTGAGTTAAATGCACGAATAAAAGAGAGAGGAGAAAAAAGAAAGAGTGATGCCATGACGTCATATCGTGTCATATTGTTACAAAAGAAAATAAAGTCAAAACTCAATAGTAAGAGTTTGAGAATATTTTGACAATGACTTCACCTAAAATCAGTGACGTCATGACGGCTCGAATAAGAGTTACGCACTCAAAAACTGATGACAAATTCACTATTTCAACTTAGGTTGACTTGTTTCATTATAGGAAGTACTAATGAAGGGTTAAAATGAGACACTTGTTTTTGGGATAATATTGTACGTGAAAGCAAATTCTGTTTGTTTACCTTTTAGATTTCAATCCAGCAAGGGAGTTTGACCCTTGCACAGCCAAGCTTGAGCATTTTTTTTAGTCAAACTCCAATCCGAGTTGGAATCGAGTTTATTTTACACCTCCCGTAACAAGAACAATAAGGAAAATCCTCACCAAATTTAGGGGAGAAAACTCTTCACTGTTTGTCAATCACACTACGTTAAACCAAAACTATATATCAATATAACATTAGCAATTACGACCGTGTGATTGGAAGGCATCCCACTAACAAATTGAGCAAAAATAAAAAAAATCTTATATACATCCGAATTTATTTATTTTATTACATATACAGTACAAACATTTCAGCCTTCATCTTCAGTCAGAATAGAAAATAGACATGGAGCGTGACTCTGCAGCAGCCAGACTTGTAATCAACAAATTCTGCTTTGCTTTCTGAAGAAAAAGAATAGCAAATTTTCATTATAATATAGAATTGGACTGTTTCTAGTCAATGTTTAATCTAATTCAATTTCAAAATAATTCCGTTTTAAAATCAGGTGCAAAGTTCTCATTTATCATGCTTAATACATAATTAACCAAATAGCTCTATGTTTTCCGAAACGAAAACAATTATAGGGAATGATCAGATTAGAAAAAAGCAGTGAGTTTATGGAGATAAACAGGTCGTGATTCATTCATTTCTTGACACTTGCAGCCAGGTCATTCAGGGGGCATAGGGATTACGGGTTGGGCGAGCCTGTGCCTTGCACTATTGAACGTAAATTAGAGATTGGTATTCTAGCTGGGTTAAATGAAACAACATGGGAGGCTCTCTACACGATCCTCAAGTGCTTACTACGGCTGGTATACCATCTAAGTTCTGACCAGGTTTGACGTTGCTTAACTTGGTGGTCGTGCGAGGACCAGTATACCTAACACGATATGTCTGTCATCCCAGAAAAAGAAAAGGTGGTGGAGGAAGAAGTGAGGTTAAAATAGACTGCCAAGAGATCGCTTGAATGGGTTCAGAGGGAGGAAAACCAAGAGAAGTTTGAGAGCAGGAAATAGGAAGACGAAGAAAGAAGAAATACAGGTCTGGATAGTCGTTCAATACGGAAACCGTCTATTAAAAAGAATGGGAAAATGGTGATCAATGAATAAGTTACTTCTCTCGACTTTCGTTGGATGGTGATCACTGGAAAAGCCTGAATCTAAAAAAACAAAAAAGAAAAAGAAAAAAAACGAACATATTTAGTAAAAACGTACTTTGTGAATTGACCCCTCAACTAAAAGCTTGTTTAGGAATGGATTTTCAAATTCAATCTTTAAATATCAAAATTTTCAGCCATCTATCTCCATTGGTGCGGCCTGTATGCGTGATCCATAAATACATTGCCAGCAAGACCGACTTGGAAACCGAAGGAAGCTATGTTGACACTTTCAGTGACAGTGACAGTTTTAGTCAACGCTTTCAATATGTACGGTGCAATGACTTTGTAATGACTATATAATTGGGGATTCAAAGGAATATGGACAAAGGACAATCAGAAATATTGGAACAGCCGAGGTAAATCTGAATAGTAGGAGCTCTGAGACGCAAGTGAGTGAATTGGGTTGAGCCACGTCCGTCTCGGAATAACGACTTAATTTCTGCTCTATAAAGGCTAGTAGAGCTTAGATAATTCTCAGGGAAACATGAAACATTTGAGGTATGAAACTCTAGATCCCATCAACCACCTCCTGTTCACATCTAAATATCTATCAATATACCTATCTCTATTGTTATTTGTCATATTCTTTTTTAGCTTTCTTTCTTTTTTTATTCTTTCTTTTCCGGTTCTTATCCGTCTATAGATCATCTGTTCATCCCCTCTCTATCTATCTTTCTGCTTATTTATTTATCAATCTATGCATCTATCTGTTCCTATCTATCTGTTAATATTTATACATCATCTGTTCACATCCATCTATTTATCGATCTATCTTGTTCTCACCTATCATTTGTTCATATCAATCTATCAGTCTATCCACATTTATCTATCGATCCATCTACCTATTGGCTCATATCTATCTCTCTAGCTAGCCAGCTGTTTATATATCCATCTATCATCTCTTCGTATCTATCTATCTATCAACCTATCTATTGATCTAACATATGTTCATATCTATCCCTTCCTGTCCAGATGGTAGGAAGAGTAGACACCCAAAATAATCATGTATCCATGTAATTATTCTACTTTCTATCACTCATTATTTCTAAACTGAAACGTGTTCTTCCGTTGTGCAAAAAGCTCTGGTAATATAGACACGAAAATCTATTTACAGACGCGTGTTTACAATTGCAGACAAAAATATCCATTATGGCTTCCGGAACGTGATCGAAACTAAAAACATCTAATTATAGGCGAGATGTTCCATAAGACTTTTGTCAGGAGGAACAGACATGTTTTTTTTAATGTAGACATATAAGTGGGCGAAACAAAGAAAGCGTCATCTTTGTTAGATGTTTTTACGTACATAAACTTCGATATTTCACTGTATTGAATCTGTTTAGTCTAATTTCTTCAGCCGCCCTCTTATCTTTTTGTGAAGTTATTTTCACGTTCGGAGGCAGGTGGACCAATTGCCTTAGAGCAAGCCTACAGCTTGCCATTACCTTAAAAAAAATAATAAATTGTTCTCTTCTTTTCTTTATATATATATATATATGTATATATATATATATATATATATATATATATATATATATATATATATATATATATATATATATATATATATGTACATAAATATATATATATATACATATATATATATATATATATATATATATATATATATATATATATATATATATATATATATATGCATTTAGCACTGATCACAAAAATTCTCAATGAGCAGTTTCAAAAGATGGTTGGGGCTACATTTCAAATCGGGCTTGGACCTATCACCAGCTTTTCCCGGCCCTTTTCACATTAATCCGACTGCAATTAATAACAACGAACTAATCCCTTTAGGGAGGAATGAATCCCTCTTACAGGTATCAGGGATTACCTTCAACTATTGGTACAACGCAACATATTTCTTGGGTAGGAAGTAACCTGAGGCGTAGCGATTTTATAGAGATCCTGTGACCCAAATGGACGGGATCCCCAAAGCTTTATACGGTAGCATATCAACTGACAAATCGCACCTAATCAACGATCCAAACACCTCGGGGTCCCCAAATATCTAGCTACGCAGCGATATGTAATCTTCACTACTTTTGGAAAATGATAAAGGCACCAGCATGGTTTCACGATGGCCTAATAGGTCATTGGATGATTAGGTTAGACTAACAATTCACGTGAGAAAATGATATAGAAACTCGCCATCACAGCCAATGACTGAAGAATTATAGCGTCAGAATTTGAAGTCAGGTAGAAAAAATCCATTTAAGAATAAATATGGCCAGGAAGAATTCTATTGAAGACATCACTGATGTTTTCTGTTGGAAAACATCTAAAATAAACTAAAGATATCCAGAAACATCTATATTCTGAAGAATCTAGAAATCAATAATACAATCATTAAAATGAGACTCCCGAAAGGTAGAAAATGGATAAAATAGTATGACCAGGAGCCCTGGAAAGAACAAAGACACACACACACACACACACACACACACACACACACACACACACACACACACACATACACACACACACACACACATCAAGAAAGATATAACCCTTATGAAATTATCGTTTCATGCCTCTTGTTCGGTTTAGAAGGAACCGTTTTTATTTTTTTTTACTGTGAATGTTGATTTTCGAATGCCTAGTATGATATTATATGAACTAGGAAGTACCCAGAGAGCGCATACCTCTGCCAGCGGTTTTCATTAACCAAATCAGAAATTAATTCCTGGATCCTCCCCCAGATTCAATCACTTAGTCCTTAGCCCATAGCTTAAGCTTCAACAAATTTCATTGAAATTCATTGATTACTTTTGGGGATATCACGTGGACAGATAGACAGACAGACAGATAGACGGACAGACAGACAGACAGACAGACAGACGGACGGACAGACAGAGAGACGGACAGATGGACGGTCGGAAGGGTTAAAGAACGAAAGGAAAGCACGTGGTAATATGGTATTTCTTTGTGCATGATACGAAAAAAGTTGCACACAAAATCTTTATAAAAATACAGGGAATTTACCACAAAAAAAGTATTTTCCTTACCTAAATTAAGCCTATTTGAGGATTAAGGTCACTTAACCATCCTCATAACCATTAAGAAATATATTTTAGTAAAAATGGAATGAATTAAATAAAACATCTACTGAACGAAAGTTTTTAGATCAATTTGAGCTTCAGATTGAGTTTACAAGATATACAAAGGTAGGTACCTTCAGGTTTAAAAAGATCCTATGTTATCTTATTTGATTAAATCAAAATAATTACCATTTCAATCGTCCACTACATAAAAGGTTGGCATTTCTTGTATAGCTGCAGTTTTAGAATACAGTAATTTGGAATATCGAATAGTAGTTATACGAGAAGGTACAATTTTACAACTCTTAAATCTAGTTGTCATATAACATAAGAATCGTGTTATTCGCCATGAAATACGGTTCCTCTCCTACTTAATTAACAGTTGTGAACCAATGTTTAACAAAATACCTCCGTGTTTATTGTGTAAAACATATTTTAATGCTAGTTCTGTTGGCAGACACGGAGACGACATTTCGATATGCGCATATATATTCTCAGAATTCCTTAAAGATGGCTGTTGTAGTCTCTTCCAATGGTTGTGAAATTATTATCTTTCTTATAATTATATTTCACCTCGCTTATGGGAAAAGGGATAAATGTTTTTTTTTATATTTATGGTATGTTAAATAAAGAATCAATACTGTTTTCTATAGGAGTGTGACGCTATTAATGTAAACCGACCGACCCCATACGTCATGAAGAATCATACGATTTCCACAAGTGAATTTCTTCGTGAGATTTTCTCGTATCTTCCTTGCATGCAGAATGTACTCCCTAAGCTGACAAGAATTTTAAAGGAATCTGACTTTTGCTGCGTTGAACAAGAAGAGACGGATGTGTTTGAATGCCGACCGGGTTCCGTTCCCCTAAGTTCTTGTTGAACCCATTTTCTTATGAATTCTCCCCAAGTAAACAGCGATTACAGTTGAGTGATTGTACCAGCAATAATAATCTAAGAGAACTTCAAAGATTCTTCAAAGATTTCTTTAATGTTTTACATGAAAAGGTGTTACAAGTTTTTGAATCAACCTGATAATAACTTGTGTTATCTTGTAAAATCAATAAAGTATCATTCTCTAGAATAGAGTTTACGTTCTTGAGAATTTTTGCATGAATCACCTTAAAACTCAGTGATTCGACACCACAGTAAAAAATGTTTTATTACGTCTGACCAATTTTAAGCAAATAGATTTTTTGTCAAAGTTGGAAATTGTGCACTTTGGAAAACTGGTCTAATGTAGATTGAGATAAAATGTTACTATAGCTTTTTTTTCAATTCTAACTTGATCACATGGCCTGTGTGTATTTTACAGACCGTCAATAATTTACTGAAAATGGTTATATCTTGGCAACCAAAACTACAATGGATATGAAACTTGGTACAGTAGTATTTATCTACAAAAGAAAATCATTTGCACCATAATTAATCAAGTCAAGTATTGTGTTTTTTACAGACCAGAATTCAGATAATTTACTGACTAGTCTGTAAAATACACACGAGGCACCAACGTTCTTCTTTTATCAAGGGTTACAAAAATTAAGAGATTTGAACTTTTTGCAGTTAATGAGATACTGATGTTTCTAATAATTTTCGCCTTGGTCTGTAAAATACAAACTTGTCACCAGTGATGAAGAATGGAGTCGTAAGAGTTATGTTAATCTAATACATTTGTTTTTGTTTACAGCATAGAATTATGGATTTGCGAACGAATTCTATAACACCATAGAAGAAAAAAGAAACTGTTGTTGATATTTCTTTGTGTATTATTTGTCAAACATCTTCAAATACCGAGGCCATTGTTAAAAAACTAAATTGCAGAAGTGTTGAAAAGCTTATGTATGTATGAAGCAACAAGATTAGACTTTGGGAAAACGATACAATTGACTTGAATACTTGTATACAACGATAGAAGCTGCCACATGACCAATGCAACTTGGTAGTATGCCGTGTTAAGGGTGATCAATTAAAAAGATTTGAAAAGGGGTCATCAATTGATGGGTTGATTCTCTCCCCTTTTGTCGGGCAGTAATCTCTAAGAATGTTAGCATTTAAAAAATAAGGGATACAAACTAAGGGATCAATTTAGCATGAAGTTACATTGCAAACTGACTTCACCACCACCACCAGGATCCTGCTCAGGGTATAGATCTTAAGAAAACAGAAAAAGTCTTTTTGAGACATAATGAGGAATTAATATTTAAACTTTCTGTCCTCTAGTTACAATGGTACGACCTACACGCGTGACACATACATAGCCAGCCAGTAAACCAGACCAACTTAAAAACTGATAGAAACGTAGGTTAACAGTTTTGGCCGATGGCCTCTATCATTTTGTAGAAGAAATGATGCAGAGAATAGTATATGATAGAAATTCGTCATCACAGTCAATAATGAAATAACGGTCGCATCAAAATTTGAAGTCGTGTATGAAAATTCCATCAAAGAATAAATATGATCAGAATAATTTCTATTTATGACATCAATGTCACTTTCCAATGGAAAACATCAAAACAAATCTAGCTTCCGTTATCACTGAAACGGTCATAATGAGGCTCCAAATATCGGAAATACTCTATTTCTTTTTAGAAGGGATCTAGTTGAGTACTGATGCCAATTTTCAAGTCTGAAGATAAAACGGTATGGACAAAAGTGCTGGAACACGAACGCATTACAAACACACAAATGCATAAGCACTCGCCAATTTAGAAAAAAAAAGATAGAACCCATCACCATCTTTGATGGCTATGGTTGTTCAGTTGTTACAAAGAGTCTTACGAACATCTACGTAATTGAAGCTCTTGAAATTTCATCCTCTGTTACGATTTTTTCAAAAGTCTGGCCAACATAAAGAATGCACTGGATGACACAAGTTCTCCTCTTTTCTAGCATGTAATCTTTCGTTCCCGACGATCTGAAGTTCTTCTATATGAAAAGAAACACTGCCTCATTTATCAACTACCTTGGGGTACATTGCACTAAGTAGACAAAAAAAATTGTTGGATGTCGTAAATAGGTTGAGCGACAAGAATCTTTCTCTGCAACTTAACACAATTTTAAATCCTAACGATGCAATCACTAATGATGTCGTTTATCATTTTAATGGTTGTGTTAATGCTCAAAGGCGTGCTCAGCCTACCCCCGGAGTGCAAGAAATAGATAATTTTAAGCAACTTGTGTGTAACGTCTTGTGATCAGTTTAGTTCAATATGAACTTGAGAATCCATCAAGTGCTGTGTTAAATACACTGAATGATAAGGACATAGAGCCGATGTAAGAAAATAATTTCTAGCGAGACGAAATTAAGAGTAACTAATAAAAATACACCAAGAGGCAGATAACTGAATGTGTTCTTAATGCGGAATTTGTTTTATTCCAGAGAAGAAATGAAGCTGATTGCATTTGTAGTAAACAAAATCAGCTGCTGCGGTAGATTTGTCAGTAAAGAACCCATTAATCCTAAAAAGAAGGGTATATAACCAATGCATCCTCCCAATAGTCACTTATGGAGCTGAAACATGGAACCTAACCAAGAGACTGACCCGCAAATTGAGAACTATGCAACGTGCATATGAAAAATTATGCTGGGCCTCACATGGACAGACCACAAGACAGCACGGTACATCCGGGAAAAGATAAGAGTCAGGGACATCATAGAATCCATTAAAAATCTCAAATAGTAGTGAGCAGGCCATGTTGAGCCAATGGCGGACAATCGATGGACATCACGACTCACGACATGGATCCCCTGAGATCATACGCAGAACCGAGGCTGACAGAATATTAGATGGAGAGACGAGCAAGATAAGTTCAGAAAGTACTGGCTCAGCGACGCCTTATGATAGAGAAATGTGGCAAATCCTGGGGAAAGTCTATGTCCAACGACGGACGTTAAAAGACTGATGATGATGGTGATGATGATGATGATGATGATGATGGTGATGGTGATGATGATGCAGATGGTTATGTGAATGATTTACTGAAAGTTTCCAAAAAATTCCGGAAAGAAGCTTTATGAGATAAAACCTTGCCTTTCAGTGGGACATTTGTCATTTTGTATGTACCTTCACATCTTGCCATCCCCATAGAGTGGATGCTAGTTGGCCCTAAGAATCAAGTAAAAGATGCAGAGAAAGTTTCAACGAGAAAGTCTTCAGAATTTAACAGCTCATCATCGAATCATTTAAATCTGATCGGGATGAAAATTATGAGCCACTTAATAACTCTACTAAAATAGCATTTTCCACAACAAGGACATCCTCTTTCAGACTGACTAAGACTCTAAATGTACCATAAGACGAGAAGTAGAGCTTTGGTTGACTTCGTGGGAAATTTCGATAAAGAATGCTATCAAATAAAGCGAGGATTAGAGAGGATGGTGGAATACATGTCACCCTTACACTCTCTTTGAACATCTCAGGCTTTTTCGCAGTTGACACTGATGTCCGAAGCACAGGCTGAGTACGAAAAGAAAATATTAATTGTAATGCTTAAGTCATTTAAACCAAAAGAAATAGTACTGAATCTCCTAATAATTAACCTTTACCAATGTTAGGATCTTACCTGGTTCTTAGCAAAACCTTTGACGAATACTCAAAATGCCCCACATTGACTGCAACGAACGTTGATCACCCAAGCAACCATTTTGTCAGATTACTGTACTACTCCTGTAATCCAAGGTAGCCCTACAGATAGGTCAAACTTATATATAGCGTTGAATGTAGCAACTTAGTGGTCCCCAAACAATTGTGTCGTTAGATCTTCTGTTGTATAGCAATTACCTTCAATTACAAGCAAAAGTTTCATCTTTCGATAAGTTGAGCAGCACTTAGTATTTACCATGCCAAACGAAATCAACAAGAACATGAATTGCAGTGGTTTAGATGAGGCCTTGATTAAAGCTGATATTTATGGCCCGATCACGATGGAACAAATCAAGATAGGAAAACATTTGACAAGCAGTTTTTAAGCATTTTTGACTGCGAACTTAGCTCTCTTCTCATTATATGTGATCGGGTGCTTTGATAGAAATAACGTTTTGAAGATGGCAGCTCAATTAGTTATTCAAACCATTGCAACGAAATATGGATGAGAGATGAAAAAATTGCTTAATGAAATTCGAGATGTGAACCTATTTTTCTTCCATGGAAGAGTTTGATGCAACCTTGGTATATCAAAGGGAATTTTTTGATTATATTTTGATAAACTTTTGTTGTATTCAGTACGAACTATGTTGTAGCTCGTAAGAACCACTGGCCGACGATTGTGGGAATCACTTTTGGCTTTTGTAGGTTTGTTCACAAGTTTTCTTTCGCCTATCATCAGATTCATTATGTATGTCTAACCCCATTTACTTGTCTGAAATGTATGCTTTACGTTGTTAAATCTGGGGATTTCCTGGAGAAAAATAACTTCTCATTGAACAGAAATCAAGCATCATTTACGTCATTTTGAACATTCGAGCAAGAAGACAATGAAAGTGTTAGATGGAAGCCGTGTCATTTCCATTAAAACTCAGAAACTTGAAAATCATTTCCTTGCTTCGCCGATCGTGAATAATATCAAAGAGATATTTTGCATTGAATTTCGAATGCAGAAGATTGAAAGAAAAGACCATTATCAGTTTCACGGTTCAACTGGTTTACAATACATAAATAATGTTAGAAAAAATAAAAAACGATTGATGTCTACAACAATAACGACCTCAACTTTTAGTCCCTCTTCAGACGTCTATAACATTACAGAAAAGGTTATTTTTGCAGTAAACAAAGAAAATCTTTTTCTGTCCCACGATGAGGTTCGAAGAAAGATATATATATATAAAAGATTTAAATCGGGATGATTGGAAAAAGCTGAATCCGTTCGGGACCCGCTGACAAAAGAAATGGAGATAGATGATGACGTTATACATCTGAGAAAAGAAGAACAATGAATAATCTAAATTCTAGTCCGTATAATACACACTGGTCGGGTGTCTTGATTTATAATGGTACGAATATTGTTCTCTTATAGACGAATACTATCATACAAAGTTCCACGTCCATTGCACCTTTAGTTGCTGAGATACGAGCATGTTTTCGTAATAAACAGACCGGTCACGTGATAGCAGTGAGTTGAAAAAAAAAAACAAACTAAAAAAAAAAACAACAATAAGCTTTTCGAAAATTCATAGTTTTACGCTCCAACAAAAAAATTCCCCCGGGATGTCTAAATTGAACAATTGACCCAGTAATCTATTTTTTCTCTTCGGCGACTCACTGATAAGAACTCTTGTTACTACCATTGTTGTGTAAAATAGGTTCATGAATCGGAAGATAGAACAGGCAGAATCGGTGAGCACACATTCAATACACTCTGATAATATTGACATCAATGTTCGTACACACACACCTATCAACCACAAGCAGGGATATCCGGTGTTGCCTTTCGAAAATGGTATCAAATATAACAAAACAGGAAAAACGAATGATATTTTATAGTGATTTCATGAATTTAGATAAAGGGTGGTATTGACTTCGAAATATTTTTCTTACACTACACCCTTTTTATTGATGAATTCATCCATAAATGAATAAGTACTAAACTGAAATCCAATGAGTAATTGATTTTTAGAATTTAGGTGTAGTTTGTCTGTTGCTGTTAACAAAAGTGTGTAAATACACATCAGGAAAATCGCTTAGAAAAAAAATTCAATTTTTTCCCCAGATATCCAAAATAAGTTGTTTTCAAATCTCCCCCCCAGGTCGATTGAGTATGAAAGATAAATTTAGTTGGGTTGCACTTATGTTTTGGTTATTTCTGTAGCGTGATGGACAAACAGACAGTTTCACACATATATATATATAGATTAGAGAGAGCATAATATCCGTATAGAACTTGAACTGAAGCCCCAAAACATGCTTTAAAACACAGGCATGTCTATAGAGAGAGAGACATTGGCGTCCGTAAAGGGATGCAATCTATTCATTTTCTCAATGTATTTACAATAATAAAATAATGTAAATTATTACTCGAAAAGACATTTCTGAAGAATAAATATTCCAGGATTTTAAAATTATTTTCATTACTATCAATGAAAATGGGCACCCGGTGGGGGTACAAACAGGTATTGCCCACTATGGATCAGAACTTCTCACCTTTGGTGAGTGGGTCGGGGTTAAAATTAAAAACCTTATAGTCGATAAAGGATAATGGTGCTGTGAAATTGTCTTATGTAATCCCACTAAATATATCCATATAAAATGATATTATCATTCACTGGTGACAGGGTTGCCGCTAACATATATTTTGAATATATTTTTAACACCCACACACCTAACCTGGGGACATATCCTCTTGTATTTACTAGAAAACTGACAGCGGATGCCCATGTTTACAGGGTATCTCATGTCTCAGCACGATCTGAAGCGAGAGTTTCGATCCTACCTCGCGGTACTGAGAGGGATATTTGATAGTCTATAGTCACACTGAAGAGTTGTAATGCAACAAAATAGCTGTCTGTGGATGACGCAATTATCAATTATTATCGTAATTAACACTCCCTTCTTTAGGATTGAGCATTCTTAGGTAGGGCAACGCGTCCATTATAAACTACTATAGCAATGCTCTTCCAACTCTGAAATGGAGCACTCTTGTGGATGGAAAACTGTGCGTAAGTAAATGTATCGCTCAAATTTGGTCCTGCTGACCGTCCAGTTATGCGTAGGGTAGGGGTAATATTCAGCCTCTTGGTCTGAAGCGAAAGTTTCGATCTTACTTCGCAGTACTGGAAGGGATATTAGATAGTTTATAGCTACACTGAAGAGTTGTAATAGAAGGAAACAACATATATATATGTGTATATATATATATATATATATATATATATATATATATTTGTATATATATATATATATATATATATATATATATGTATATATATATATATATATATATATATATATGTATATATATATATATATATAAACGAAGTGTCAACTAAAACTATCAACCTTGTTTTCAAGCTTATCCAGCTGGCTGGTTGGCTATTTATGTATGCGTGTATTATACGTATAGGGTGCATAAAAAGGGTCTAGATAGCTGGGAATTTGCATATTTACTCCTTAGTATGTCTTTTTTTTTTTGTTTTTCAGAAATTCTCCCCCTAAATGATTTTTAGTTTGGAATCAATTGTAACCTGAATTTATACTAAATTAGTTTGCGTCTTGCAACATTCCTGCTTGATTTTTTTTTTTTTTTAATTCGGACTTTTTTGATGATCACTGCCAAACAAAATGCCAGAGAATTAAGTTATCCATTAATCAGCCTCTTTTCAAATTTTTAGTTGATCACCCCTAACATGACATGCTACCCAATGATGTTGGTGGTCGTGACGGTTTATATTGGTTCACATGATGTGTTGGGCAAGGAAAAAGAATTCAAACAATTTGACTTATGGGAAATCGAACTAGATGAGAAGATACGCGCTAACAAATAAATGCTCTTAGTCCCTTTTCCCATGATGCTCGTTTTATGAGGCACAGTATGTAAAAAGAAACAACAATGAGAATAATCTTCACCTGATTTAGGGGAATAGACTTTCCGCTTTTCACTGCCTGTCTATCATGTCACGTTAAACCAAACCTATGTATAAAACAATATTCCCCCATCACAACCAAAAGATTGATAGACTGCTCTCTCACCAAGTGAGCTATACAGAATAGTCTAATATATCAACGAATTTGTTATGTATAAAATACAAAAGTTTCAGAAATCATCTTCTCTTGGAATAGAAGTAAGGTAGAATTTAATCTCGAAGTAGCCAGGCTTGTATACAGTATTGTTAAAATTCTTGGACTTTTTTCTTCAAAATTGATTTAAACCCTTATTTAAACTACAAAGATGTAAACGGTAATACATGTTCTCCTGTATTTGGGATTCTGCATTTATTCGAACATTCTGTACAAGGAGAGTTTCAACCATTGTTGACAGCATGTGACATCAGGTTGACCTCAAGCAAACTTGACTTCATCCTGTCCCAGTATGGTGGCTGATCTCAGGTGAACTAGCACGCCCTTTTATGACTCCCTGCTTCATATTGAGTATGTCCAGTAAAGCAAACTGTTAGTAACAGGTTACTCTCGTAGTTGTAATCAACTCTCTCTCTCTCTCTCTCTCTCTCTCTCTCTCTCTCTCTCTCTCTCTCTCTGCAGCATACCATGTCAGGGTTGATCATTAAAAAATTCAAAAATAGGCTGACAATGAATCAGTTAATTCTGTTGCCTGTGGTCGCAAAAAAGTCCGAATTTTTAAGGAAAGCAAGCATGAATTCCGTAAAACACAAACTAAGGGTCCCTCCCCCCTCTCTCTCTCCATTGTCTCTTCCTTTCTCTCTTTCTCTCTCGCTCTCTTTCTCTCTCTCCATTGTCTCTACCTCTCTCTCTTTCTTTCTTTCTCTCTCTCTCTCACTCTATCAATCAATCGATCTATCGATGTATCTGTCCCTATCTATCTGTCTCTCACCAAAAGTGAATTGTCTCGGTTTGAAATTCCGAGGACGTTATCGAATGTTACAGGTCTCTCTTGGGAATTCGTCCGAAATACAACCTGCAGCTATAACGAGAATTTGAAAACCACTGGAATAGAATGTTCACTTCACTGTGATATCTATTAACTCCGATTCCAGGTTCCCATGATGGATAACAATCCACTGATTAATCACGAGGAGCGGATATAGAACTAGAAAAAGAACTGATTCAAAGCAGTAAGAATAGAAACATCAATAAAGTCACTCGAACGGAAGAACAAGCTGGGGAAAGTGCAAGAGGAACAAGACATATATAACAAAACCCAGGTCTGGTTAGTCACTTCATAGAAATCGTTGCATGATCAATGTCTTTTGGCAGTATGTCGTGTTAGGGGTGATCAATTAAAAAAAGGGGGAAAAAGAGTGATCAATTAATAAATTAGATTTCTCACAATTTGTTGAGTATACATTGCTAAAAATGTCTAAATTAAAAACAACAAAAAAAATACAAGCGAGAATGCTGCCGGACACAATCTGAGGTATCGATTTAACATGACTTTATATTGTTAATTGAACCAGCCACTAAAAAACTGTTTAAGGGGAAATCTAGACAAAAAATCATTTTTTAAAGACAGAATAAGGAGTAGATGTTTGAAATGTGAGCGCTCTGGCCCCATTGGTGTGACCTGTACACTTGAAACAACAAAGCTGGCCAGCCAGCCAGTCAGCCAGTCTGCCAGCCAGCCAGTCAGTCAGCCAGCCAGCCAGCCAGACAAACCCATTTAAAAACCACATTTTTGGTGACATTTCTGGTTGAGGATTTGTGAAAAGCTTCTTTCCTCTCTAACTCTCCTCGGTCGCCTGTCCCCTTCCTCATCATCATTATTGGTCACCTACTTCTCCTGCATTCTGTTGGGCAGTGATCACTAAAAAGGTCTGAATTTTAAAAATAAAACAAAAGTAACATTGCAAAAGGGAGGCCACTAAAACCTGTTAAGGAGCTTTTTTAAAAATAAAAAAATATTTTTTCTATCCATGATAAGGAATAAATGTTTAAATTCTCAACCCACCAGCTGCACTGGTGTGACCCATATGCGCGATACATATATAGATAAACAGCTAATCAGCCAGACTAACATAAGAACTGAAGATACTAAGGGATCGATCTAGGCATAGACGGACATCGGATATTGAACCCCTCACTAAAACATTTAGGGTTTGGGGCGAGAAAAAAAAGCTATTTTTCTGAACATTATGAGGAGTGAATTTTTTACATTTCAAACTCACCATCACCATAGGTATGGCTTGAACGCATGGTACATACATAACCAACCAGCGAACCAGCCAGCCAGCCAGCCAGCCAACTAGGCAGCCAGCCAGCCAACTGGTAAGCTAGACGGACAGACCAGCTCAAAAACTAAAGAAACCTATGTGGACAGTTTTGGGGACAGCTTTGGTTGACGGTTTTTAAATGGGCAAGAGATGAGAAAGAAGGATGATCGAAAAAAAAAAACCACTGAAAATAGACGCAAGCTGTGAACAGAAAGGGTCGAAGATAGATGTGAAAATGAAGATTGAGGAGTAAAGACAGAAATAGCCAAATTGGAATTGTGTCGCATAGATACGAACTCAAATTTAGATATCTTGCCTCGCATTTATGAATAGCCATGAGTTTATCAGAGCTACTTATCTAAAAGAAAATTGCTTTTGAAAAATAGATAATCTATCTACAATCATCTAAAAGAAATACCAGCGCTGTGATTGAGAATCGTTGGTCCAGAAAGTCTGTAGAAACTTCAAAAAGCACTTTTTGAAAAGAACAAAAAACATTTTTAGATGGGGACTAGTGGTGCACTCAGTCAAATTTTCAATGTTATAACTTCAGGAAAGTGACCAGGACCAGGGCACCCCCCCCCCACACACACAGAGATAAATACACTAAAAGAGAAAATAATCTGTTGCCCACTTAGCTGGATAGTCTGGCAATCTGAGGGTCTATGACAATTTGACATGCTTTTAGAAATTTTTTGAACTCAGATACGGCTAGATCCTGTGAGATCAACGGACTTGGGTAAGATCGAGTCTGGTTAGTACCTAGATGGGTAACCGTCTGGGAATACCGGGTGCCATAAGTAGCTTGGGATCGTGGCAACCCCGGAGACCAATCTTTACTCTCGGCTCTAGAGGGCAGCCTGCTCACCAAACCCCCTTACTGAAATAGATAATTTAATGAATTCTGAACTTAACTATGTCTAGTGCAGTGTTTCCCAACCTTTGTTTGTGCAGTACTCCTCAAATCGAATGGCACACCTCCCTGAATCTTCCATAGTGGTATTCAAAGGCAGGAAGCTTTTCCTGTGACCATTCTGAATACCACCTGGTGTTGCTAGTGCCCCAGGTTGGGAAAAACTGGCCTCGCCCAAATCTGCAATAGCATATCAACAAGTGACGTCTAAGCCATTATCAGATATTCTCTAAGCTACCCTAGGTCTGGAACATGGCCAATTTATATATTGAATGGATGAATAGAATTCCCCGTACGATCTTAGTGGCCTGCTAGACTCACAAACCATAACCCCGTAACAAGATGCCCGTGAAATATTTATGGAGTTTATCTTAGTCTGACACAAGGCCACAGTAGCATTAAATAAATGTGGATGTAGATGATGGGTTTGTGTTTCATTGGACACCCAGATACAGTGGTGTTGTGTCAGACTTAGATAATACGGTAGACCCTGATTAATTGGATTACCGGTTAATCAGTCCATCTATTTATTTGATCCAAACCTTGGAAAACGAAAACAACTATATTTGTAATGATTTCTTCCGCTTATTTGGGCCACAAGGATGTTTAAATGGGACGGCGTGAACATTTAAACTCGGTCTTTTGGTTGATCATTGCTGACTCACTCGCCATTTAGTCAGCCTCACTCAGACAGTATTTGTTGTGGGTAGCCTTTTAGTGTATAGGTACAATTATATGTATTGACGAGTTGACTGAAGAAAGAAAAAATGCTGGTCTTCACATAAGTTCAATGAAACTAATGTCATCCGTAACAAATATGTCAAGGATCGAGATTCAAAACTCAAAAGAAGACGAAATGAAACGAAGAATCATCTTAGATTTGCAAACTTTCGACAGAGCAAGCTCAACCGTCAAGAATAAGAAGACCCAATTACTTAAAAAAAAGGGGGGGTCAATGACCCTCGGAGCTAAAACATGGAACCTAACCAAAAGATCATATGGAGAGATCACTATACAGCACATTGTATTAGAGAACAAAAAGGGGCCAGGGATATCATGAAAACACTCGAATGGTAATGCTCAGGTCATATTGCAAGCATGCCAGACAACAACTCATCACATGGCTTTCCAGAGATCATATGCGAAATTATGGCCGGCAAAAAAAGATGACGTGATGAACAAGTTCAAAAGTCATTGTTACCGTGACGCCAATGATCGTGAGATATGGTAAATCTTGGAGAAGGTTTATGTCAAACAATGGACGTTAAAAAGCTGATGATGATGATGATGATGATGATGATTATTATTATTATTATTATTATTATTATTATTATTATTATTATTATTATTATTATTATGTACCCATAAAAATGACAGGGGTATTTACGTCTGTATCAATACCAAGGGACCAAAAGCTATTTCATTAGATATTTTAAATTCATCTTTGAAGTATTTTAATTAAAAGTTGTTTCTTTTTAAGTTACAACTCAGGCAATACGTTTTGAGACTTTCTATGACGCAATCTTCATTGTTATGCAATAACAGAAAGGTTAAATAAGAGATCAAAGCGTAGAAAACAAGAGAGAAATTTGTATATACGGCTATTCCCAGGGTATTATTTGATGCAGGATTGTCTTGTCTTTCATCCAACAGTCGAGATCAACTTGATCGTAAGAGTTCAAAATGTCACCTGATTAGATTTGATGTCTTCAAAAGTACTGCCTCTGCAACTAGTTAATACTGAACTCCTTCACGATCATTTTCAAGGGATAATTTTTGTACTTACTACTCCAAATGCTTCAATATCGATCGATGCAATCTTAATCTATTTTTTCGTGATATCTGCAGTCTTGGTACTTTTCTATTTTTTTCTTTTTACTTCCGTTCAATATTCCTGTCTGGCAGATGTGAAATACTTTTTCCTTGGCTGTTAGACCATTGCTAACAACTGGGGGTCGTACATCCCATATTTCTAGTACTCTCCCAAGTATTTTTGCACTCCTTAGTAATGCTGTGGTCTGTATGGTCTCAATCCTCCCTCTCATCCCCAGTTCCGCAAGTTTTCAGTGTTTTTGGTACGATTCTGAGTGCACCTACAATAACTGTTACTATGACTTTCAAATACCATAAATTTTCACTTCCCTTGCCAGCTCCTGGTATTTCCCAAGCTTTTCACTCTCTTTCGTATTTACTCTGTGATCTGCAGGCAAAGCCATGTCTATTATTTAGAAAGTTCTCCTTCCCTTGTCCTCGACTACCAAGTCTGGTCTTCTCGCTTCAGAGTCAATTTCAACTTTTGATCCCTTAAAATGATGAAGTTTGCTGTCACACTCGGCCTTTTACAGGGGGAAAGAGTCTCCCTCGTCACCTTACAGGGGGGAGTTTCCCTTCTCTTTAGATCCTTCACAGAGGGGGAAATGCTTCTCCGCTTTTGACCTTTTAAAGGAGGGTACCTTACATTAGACCCCTCAAATAATTATATATAAACATATAAAAAAGATATGTCTATGGTTGGAAAGTGAGATCCAAGCTCGGCATTATATTAACACTGTGAATAGACTTCCCCATCATCGAAAACCCTTCGTATATTTTCTTTAAAAAAATTATTTGATAACTTTCCTTTACGTCCATTTCGTATGCATGTCAAAATCGATTATGCCGTGCCCATGTGGTTTCTATGGTGTGACAGGTAAATATACCTGCGGTGTGACACATCTCATTTATACAAGGAGGCGTAAAAGGCATTTAAAACAATTATACATTTTTTTTTTATCTTTTTTGTTTTACTTTTTCTCAGATGTAATGAAGAAGCCGCAGAAATTCATCCGGACAAAATATACAACTGAGGAATGAACTAAAATGATTTTAAAAGAATTAATGAATTTTACTTTGAATACCTTTAACGTTAACCGGAGAAGCATATTCTCGGTATTTGGACGTGCAGACATCGTCATCCGAGTCCATGATTCGTCCTTTGTTCGTGCATTTACGAGACTTGTTTTCCATTAGTGATCGCTCACGAAAAGAGAGACCACGTTCAGTCCGAAATGCTGTAAACCGTACACATGTGCAGAGGAGCCGATACCATTCGGAAAAAATGTTATGCAGAATATTATTGAAAGAACAAGGATTTATAAAGTAAAAAATGGCGGACATTTGGAGGAAGCAATTTTATGTACATTTGTTTATATATTTCAATTTTAAAAAGTCTTTTAAACTGAGACGATATGAATATTCAAAACCCCTTTGCGACTTTAGTGCCAGCCTGTACATCGACATATTGATGAGAATAACAACGTAATCTTTACAGTTTGATAAAAATAAATCAATTTTCTTCTGATCAATCAAAATCTGGTTCAGGCATTGTGATATAGAGGCAAACACTTCTTATTACCGTAGATCTATAAGGAGTCATGGGTGATACATCATTGGTTCAAATTGATAATCATGCATTACTGTATATATTGAGAAAACTAACTCCTAATCTAACATTCTTTGATAAGAGTAAATAGCGTATTGAAAAAATTGACGGATTGTACGACACGTCCTACTTATACATTGAACGTGTCGATAGATAAGGCAGTATTTTATCATCATCAGCAGCAGCATCATTATCATCATCAGCATCATCATCATCAACAAGTACACCACCACCAACAACAAAAGCCTTTTGGTCTCCGTCGTTGGACATAGACTTTCCAAAGGATTTGCCAGACCTTTCCATCATGGGCATCGCTGAGCCAATCTTTTCTAGACTTGACTTGTTGGTCACGCCATCTCATGATCTACCGGTCATAGTTTCGCGTATGACCTCTGGGGAGTCTTGTTGTCCAGCAGTTGTCATCTGATTTTTCTGATGGATTCTATGATATTCTGGACTCCTGTTTTTCCCTAATATACTGTGCTGTCAGGTGATATCTCCGTGTGATGCTAACCATGGTTTTCTCAAATGAACAGTCAATCTTTCCGTGTTTCAGCTCCATACGTGACTTTCGGAAGGATAAATTAGTTGTAGATTTTACGTACATTGAAAAGACAAAAAATTCAAAATGAATACGTTCTCCCATTTTTTCTTTCTTTCATCCTATTACATAGATTTTGTGATGTCCTCCGTTCTGTGAAGTCTGACCTTTCTATGGAAATTTCTGTGTGAAGTAAGGCATTCATCGTTTCGATTTGAAAAGAGGCGTCAATTGTCTCCCTTTAATCCTCTTCAATAAAGAAAGTATTCTCTCGGTTGTAGCTGAAGTGTTGGGCAAAGGAAGAAGATTCGACATCAAAGAAGACAATCTGGGAAATCGATTCTCGTCACCCACTCTCTCTCTCTCTCTCTCTCTATCTATCTATCTATCTATCTCCCCCTCTGCAAATCTTTCTCAAACTCTTGCCTAAATCTACCGTAACAAGAACAATCCTCACCATATTCAGAGGAGTAAAGATTAACATTTCCTTACTATGATTCGAAATTTACGAACAACAAGTCGTAGTCGTTTGTCTCAACAACTGAACTAAATAACTCTTACAAATCAGCCAAAATTCATGTTAGAAATATGAAAGGGCTAATTTCATTCTGATAGATGAATGCCAGTCGTGATTCGAAATAACGGCCAAGTGATTAGTAGCCGGCTCCCTTACCGGCAAGTTTTACATACCTACCAAATTTATCTTACAGGTATGCAAGGGCTCTATTTCATTCTAATAAATAAATACTATATACATATATATATATATATATATATATATATATATATATATATATATATATATATATATATATAATTAGTTTTCAATTATCTCTTACAATTCAAAAGTTGTTGTAATCATCTTTAGTCGGAATAGAAAAAGGAGTGGAGGTGAATCCTGCAGCAGTCAAACTTGTAAACCAGTATCTTTCTGAGCTGTCCTTTGCAATTGGAAGGCTGGTACCGAAAATTCCCTTCATTGAACAACCGTAGTCGTCAAAGATAGCCAAGGGTTCTTCCTTTTTTTCATACGTGCCTGTTCGTGTGCTTGTTTATGTTTTTGTGTTCTCCGGTGTCCCTGGTCAGAGCATTTTATCCACCGACTTGGAAATTGGCATCAGTACACCACTACACCCCTTCAAAATCGTTTTTTTTTTCTTCTATTTTTGGAAAAAAAAACTTTTGGGGGCCTTATTTTGACGGGTTCATCAATAACATCGATATTCTGGTTAATTCAGACATTTCTAGATGTTTTTACTTCTCTTTTTTTTAATGCTTTCTGGGGATGTACAGTTCAAATTCTCCAAAATCTAGATGTTTTTAAACTTTTTTTTGTCTATTGTCTTGATGTTTTCCACTGAAAAATACCAGTGATGTCATAAGGAGAATTTATTCTGACCATATTTATTATTCGATCGAATTTATTTTCACATGACTCGAAATTTTGACGCTACAGTTGTTCATTTATTGACTTGGCTGACGAGTTCTCCAACTCTACTTAATCTTCTCAAACAATGTTCTTAATTGTTCTTCATTTCCTTCAATGCAGATTCACTCACTTTAAGTTCACCAGTATGTGCCAATATTGCGGTCAGATTTTAACGAACAAAAATCCGGTGAGTAACAAGAAATATTTGTTTTAAGCAATAAGAATATTTGCCAAAAGATGTAAAAAAAAACACCAAAGACCGAAAGCACCAGAAAATGGCAGCCGTGTTCCAAAGTTTGTTCAAAAGATAAATGAATAAAGTAGATCCGCACTTTCCATATGAATTAGTGAGAGAAACGGGTTTTACTCTTAATTGGGAACCCTGTCTGGCTGTACCTGATTTTGCCAGACAAAATATATTTTTGTTTTGCTAAACGGTAATATCTGATTCACTTTCCCCTCGAAAGGATGGTATTAATACTGTTAGTCCTAAAAGGTAAACAAAATTCTGACAGCCGTTGCTGTTAAAGTTCCTGGCTAGAAATGGTAAAAGTTACAGTCGAGAAACTACTATTAATACTACTGCTTCACAAATATAAACGGAAAGAAATTGCCAACAGGGAGCGTGATCCCCGATTCAAACATTAAAATATTCGCTCAGCGTTACCGTTTTGCAAAACAAAAGCATTCCGCCAGGAAAAATCAGGTACGATCAGGCAGGGCTCCCAATGAAGTGTAGAGTCACTAGCAGATGACGTATCCCTATTCCGAAGCTTGTTCAAAGATGAATAATCAAAGCCAATGAGTAATTTCCATGTGAATTAGTGACAGGAACTGCACGTCTGGATTTAGACACTGAAACGGCAACCTCTCTTTGTCTGTTTGCCTTGCTGCTGTATCAACAAATGTGTTTCCGTGAACAGAATATAAAATCAATAGATATTAAGAACCAATCGTACATAAATCTGCAATGTGTATCAGCAAGTTATATTCTATGTATTTTTATTCCTTATACGAATGTCAGCTTTGAGGCCCGAAAGTTAAATATACCCTTCCCGGCGTTTATCGAACACCTGCTGAACCTGAGACAATTATCGATCCTTTCAATGACCCCATGGATCTCTGGGGACCGATATTGACAACTCTAGTTGCCCCTAAAACACTGAGGAGAAGGTATGGATTCATAATCTTGCACCCTGTCTGATCTTTTCACCGGTACGCTACCCTGATTGATGGGGAAGAGGGTGGTTTAGTGAACATTTGAGAAAACCATTCTCCCATAACTACCTTATCTACCCAGCCATAAGCAGTGTTGTCAACTTCAACTGAGTCTCAACGTCTTGATATAGATATGAATCTAAAATCTATACTCAAAAAAGGTATTTCATAGACCATTTGATAAGAGTACTCTAATTTGTTACACGTGAATTTATTAGTTTATCTCAAGGCAAAATCTATCATATTTAATCAGAAATTTCCTTCAAGACAAATTGATGAAATTTGGGTTAACAAATTAGAGCATTTTTTCAAATTGGTCCAAAGAACCACTTTTTTCAGCGTAGGGAATATATTGCATATGATTGATAAATTAAATTTGACTTCAATCTTCGGCATTTATTCTATAAGTGTATTCGTTACTTTGATAAAATTATTACTTATTTTATCAAAATTCATCTGAACGGCAATCTCTAACACCTCAGACCAAAAAGAACGATATTTGAATAAAAACGTCCAGATTCAGATGAAAAACATCTAGATTTAGAGAAAAAATATCTACATTTGACAGGAGAACGTCTGAATTGGCGTACTGAGTAGAAATAACTGTGATGATTTCAAGATCTTTGTGTAAAAATTCGCTGGATCTAATTTTGTTTTCGTTTAATGATTAACATCCTGTTTGGTGAATAATGCTAGAAAGGCGCGTATTTCACGTCCCATTCATAAAACTTCCTTTGTTTAGTTTGTCAAGCAATCTCATATCATGCCAGTCACAGTTTCGCATATGATCTTTCGTGACTCACGTTGTGAGTCGTGATGTCCAGTGGTTGTCTGACATTCTTGCAACATGACCAGTCCATTGTCATTTGAGTTATCAAATAATTGCTATGGTGCCTTCGACTCCTATTTTTTCTAATATACAGTGCTGCCTTACAATCTCTCCATCTGACCATGATTCACTCTTATGCACATTGCATTATTTTCAATTTGAAGGTCATTTTGGGGGGCTTGGTTTAGCTCCATAGGTGAGTATCGGGAGGATGCATTGGTTGTGTTCAATTCTTTTTAGGATTAATGGGATCTTTTTGTTCTGGAAGATTGAGATCGCCCTACCGAAAACATGCCGACCTAGAGGGAATCTTCTCTTCATTTTTTTCTTCTTCTGAGGGTTTCATTGAGATTGGTTGTCCTAGGTAGATGTAGAGGTCTACTTTCTTCAGCCCTGCATCAGGAAGTACCGATAAATTCATATAATAGGATCAAATAAAACTATTCTGTTTGTGTACCTATTAGGTACTACCCAAAGGTTCGTGCAAGAAAATGAAAAGCATTCTGTCACTCCAATACTTAGTTTCCACTGTCTCCTTTGAAGCAGTTCATCTCCTTGCTGTTTGCGCTCAGGCTCACAGGGTCACTGCTAATACGAAGGTAGCTGCAGTAGTTCCCTCCTGATCAAATCATTCATATATTAAGCTGGGGCCTCCTTCATGGTTCAAAATCAGTGTTTCCAATACTTTTTGGCACGATTTCCCCATTTTAGAGCACATATTTTATCAGTACCCACTCGTAGAGTAAGTCAAATATAAATTGAAAATTAATTTGAACTTTTTTTAAAGATTTTAAGCATTTATTTCATAAATTAAATAGACTTACCAATTCATGAGTGAGAGGTATCGATTTGTAGACTTTGCACCCTACCCCCACCACCCTTTGCTTTCTAACGCTGCCTTCTGTTTTCTTGTCCTACAGCATCGCTTTTTTTAACATTTAGTTTCCCTTGAGTCTTCCTGCAACACCCTAAATGGGTAGTGGCACCCACATTGGGAATCACTGTTCCAAACTTTCTTTCGTCTGAGAATAGAACATCGTGCTTATTGATCATCTCCAAGAACCCTCTCCAAGAATATGCCAAGACTCGCTGTTTCTTATCTTGATTTCCGAATCGACCGCCGTACACTCATTTATAACCAAGATGGAGGTCTGTATATCTGGATGATCTGACTCAAAGAACACAGCGTAAAGATGAAAGAGAACCATTCTCATCCAATGGACACATTTTCCAAGTATATCATAGGTCGGATCAAATTACAGACCAAAATATTCAACCAATTATTTTTCTCATTCGCCACAACAGATAACAGCTGAAAAAAAAATACTTTGATTTGGTTAACGATTACTATATTTTTGTAGTATATTTGTATTTATCTATTTTTATTTCCCGATATTGAGCTTCATTTGTTTATTATCGGGAAGATAGAAGCAAAGAGCTACTCACAGAATCCTTTGGCAAGGGGGTCTCCACTATTCGTAGTTTCTCACAACGAAGTTAACTTGTAGATAATTGGGTACTTGAGGCGTTTGGACCGGAATGTCATTTTTGTATATATCAAACTATGAGAAGTACCCTTACGCAGGCTACGGTTCCAACCGTTCCTACTTAGAAAACCGATCCTCCACTATATTAAACGCTAAAGACTCCAAACGGTCTAAACCGGTTCCAAGTACGCTAAAATATTTGAATGGTGATGATTAAAAAATGTTCCTTCTAAAATTTGTTATAGGTGCTAAAAATTATGTTTACGCAATTCCAACCAGACAGATACAGGTGTGGTGCCATGGCCGATTGGAGTTTGACGTCATGGGTAAGCTGCACTGTGCGGTCCAGTCCAAAAGGTCTCGGGATTCGTCCTGAGATCTAAAGACCAGCACTCCAAAATGCTTACGACGATAGTTACGAGGACCAGAGCTAATTTTTGCTGATAGTCTATTCAAAAGTTCACGTACGTGATATCCCCAAATTAAACCGACATTGTGTCACACTCTGTTCTCGTGGGGGATCGGATGAATTGGCTAATTGTGGTGTGAATAAGATCTGCATTTCATTGGAGATTATCGCTCGCTCACTGATTACGTGAGCTGCGTAACTACTACAACGAGATAGAACCAAAACTGTAGAAGCCTAATTTATTTTTACGTTTGTTTTTTTCAATATGGTTGAATTTTTATTTTATTTTTTTAATTCAAGTTCATCCATATTAGCAGCCGTGAATAAGGGAGGGAGTACTCCGTAAACTTACTTCCCAATTTTCATTTTTCTATTTGTTCAATAACTACTTCAACGTTTGTTTAACCACATTTTCTGTAAAAACAACGACAACAAAATTAACATAGCTTTTCCTGTGCCTTGTGCCATCAACGTCTCGTAAGCAGCATACCATTCTTTGATATGAGACAATATTTTACCAACCTCATGGCCGGTGTACAAGCCAAGGTAAAATTCAGGATTTCGAATGCTGATTTTCTAGGCAGGCAGATCTCTACTAAAGGAAGATTAGTGTAACATATTCTTTCTATTCATAGTTCTCCGTACTTGGTCTTCTGCTGTGCTATGCTTAGTTTAATATATATATATATATATATATATATATATATATATATATATATATATATATATATATATATATATATATATATATATATATATATATATATATATATATATATATATATATATATATATATATATATATATATATATATATATATATATATATATATATATATATATATATATATATATATATATATATATATATATATATATATATATATATATATATATATATATATATATATATATATATATATATATATATATATATATATATATATATATATATATATATATATATATATATATATATATATATATATGTTTTTTCCAACGCCCATACACCGTTATTTAATTCATTTTTCTTTGCGATATTTCGGTACTGCTAGCCAATGTTATTTTTAAACATTTCTTTTTAAACAATGTTGGCTAGCAGAGCCAAAATAGCACCAATAAAACAAATTGAACGAAGCAGGACATTCGCTGAGGAGAAAAACAATATATATATATATATATATATATATATATATATATATAGATAGATAGATAGATATATATATAGATATATATATATAGATATATATATATATATACATATATATATACATATATAATTGTGTGTGTGTGCGTGTGTGTGTGAGTGAGTGTGTGTGTTATTACAGTTTCTCTAAATATGTCACTGACACAATCGACTTGTAATAATACTGAACAAGGTCTCTGATTGAGGATTAGGACTACATGGGTTTCTTTTGTAATTCAATACACGCTCTAATTAAATCCCAAAGGAGGTATGTCGATTTTTTTAGCCAGTTCTTAAGTACTATCAACATGGGATTTTTTCAGTTTTTAAGTCGGTTCGGCTGGCTGGCGGGTCATATTTGTATCACACGTACACACAGCATCAATTGAAACAAACGGCTGAAAATTTGTTTCGTTATTTTTTTCTAGATCACCCCCCAAAAGGTTTCCAGTGGTGGGGAAGGGATTTGAATTCACAAAATGAGTATTTTTGATTGACTATCCGTAGATGGCATTCAGCCAAAAGACATTGGCGTTACAATTTCTATTCAGTGACCAACCAGACCTGTTGTTCGGGATGTTGTTTGTCACTTGGCGCCTTACTAATATCAATATGAACCAAATGACTAAATTTAAGCACCGCAAAAATTACATATCAAATAATGACGGTATGATTGATAATTTTTAATTGTGCAAATACATCTCACTGGTGGTGACACAATTATCGAATCTTTCATTATTCGTGTGGGAGATAATCGTTAACGATGCTATAAATATGTAGTGAAGTGAAGTTCTGACGATTGATGCGGACAATATGGTAGGTTTTTCTTTCGTTAACCACCAAAATAAAACATCCATGATTATAAAGAAAGGAACCTCAAGACAAAATAAAGTTCTTTCTTTTTTTATCTTGCTGAAAAGGACAGGACGCTGGGTCTTTTTCGTTGATATCGACACAAAAATAACAACTAAATTCATCCCTGCGTCCAACCCTAACCATATAAAGAGAATGGGGGAGATGAAGTGTCCACCATAACTACCTTATCTGCCCAAGCAGAATAACAATCTGTTACACTCATTGATAGGTTAGTCACCTTTCTTTGGACGTGCGCCTTCATCTCTGGTCCACGAATATAATATTTTTATTATTCATAATTAATGGAGTAATGACAGGATTTCGTCTTAGAACCTCAGATAACTCTTCATTTTGTATCTGACAACTATAAATGGCGACTGAAAAAAAATCCAGCCATTATCAAAACACATCAAAGCATCCATACATATAATTACCAACGTTCAGATGTCTTCTCTCACGGTATGAGACCCAACTGTCGTAATACAAAAGAATTTTATTCATGCAGATGACGTATTGAAATAGATCTTCATTCATGCAACAATCGTCGTAAAATATGATTTCATTCATGTTCTGATGACGTCATAAAGATGCTGAATCGAAAGAGTGATAGAAAAATAGAAATAGTGATCCAAAACAAAAACTAAAAATCGGAAAGGAATCCGTTCGTAGTCAGGAGAACGCTATTGTCCAAGCTAACTGCAATGTGAATCACTATTATCCGCTTCTATAAAAGACGAAGTGTATTCATTTATTTCATATATGCCGTCAAGTACATGAATAATTATTGATACATTTTATTCAATAATTCTTATTTTTTTCTGCTTCGCTGAAGGAAACCGATGGATATAGGGATTAAAATAAATTGAATCATTCGCCTGAAGAAGCCCCGAAAGGACAGAAACATAAACGCCTTTATTCAATGAATACATTATTTCATTATATATATATATATATATATATATATAGATGGAACTGAAAAAAGACTTTCAATATGATATAACGCAGTTTATAATAATTTCTGTTGGATCATATATCCTTTTCCTTAAAATATAATTGTCACTGTTGAAAGAAGCAAGAAGAGCAGATATACACCGAGAATAGACACATATAATTGGGTGAAACTGTCGCCATTTGAATACTAACGCAGACCTTTGCAGCCCGAAGACTTACCAAGTGGCCTAGAGAAAAGAAAATCATCATTAAGTATGTCCGTCAAAGTGTATACATTGGGGGAGGGGCTATATATCTGAGCAGCTGACGGCCCTTACGGGTAGGATTTAAAAAAATCAAAACTGTTGTCATTTTTTAGGAATGGTTACACTAGTTCAACCATAATGTCGTGTAAATTGGAGTCACGAATTGCCATGATTTCCTCTAGGCCAATGCGACTCATCTTTTGTTTGATGCGTCATGTCCGAGTGTCACAGTCGAGGGATGCCACTCCTTTCCAAACAAAACAATCAGCTCAACGTGATTTCAGATGAGTTCAATGGTAAAAGATTTATACTTGTTGATCCTTTTGTGTCATCAGAACAGAAACAGAACCCATTAAAAACTAATCAATATAAAATCAATTTCCATCTCCTCCTGAACTTCGATCGTCTTTTAATTTCGGGGAAGAAAATTCCTAAAGTTGATTTCCATCATTGAACCATGAATTGCTAATTGATATATCGACCATTCAATTGACTCCAGCAGATTCTCTCATAATTTATCGACATTTTTATGTAATTTTGTCTGCCTGGATAGCGTAATAGTTAGTATGTCGATCACGATCACAGAAGTGTCTGGGTCCGTTTTTCGGGATGAGCAAAGAGTGTAGAAAACCGATCCCCAAGGGAAAAAAAATCTCTATGCACTTGACAGTCAATTGAGTGAACTCTAAGTTGTGTGATTAGGACAGAAGTACCCCTTTGTTTTGATGACGTAATAATAGAGTGTCACTCATGTGACATTGAATTCATGGGAGTGTAAAAGAATGATTTCAAAAAATGGTGTGAGGCATTTGCTAAGTCGATTAGTCAGATTGTAAGTCAGTAACAGCGATTTCTACTATAGATATCTCTTACAAAGAGTTTGATCTTCAAAACTGACAATGATGAAGTCTGGTCCCAGACCAGTCTTGGAACCTATGAGGATGATCAAGCTGACCAATGTTAAGGACTTTATCATTGCCTGTTCTCACTCCATTCGGAAAAAATCTCCTAAGAGACAGATGCTCCACCTTCACCGAACTTCCAGATTCGTAAGGCTACTGAATGATCTACAAGATGACTCATCTATTGACGAATATTCAATAGCGACAACGGCTTCCTTTGTCTTTTTCTAAAATACATAATTCAGTATCATCTGTCATATGAATCGGAAATAATCTAAGCCTATCAACCAGTAACAATAACAAAGGAAGATGCAAATAATGTTCTCTTTCGTATTCTTCCTCTGTATTTCCATCGTTGATTCTCATCTTCTCTCTCTCTTTCTCTTTTTCGGCATACATTCATTCGTGTGTGTGTGTGTGTGTGTGTGTGTTATGCAAAAATCCATTGCCAAAATTTGCTGAAACAAATGTGGAAAATAATTCTCCTTTGATTTGAAAGAACATGTAATTAATTTGTAGGAATAGAACGATGGCAATTAAAGATATCTCCAAAACTGATGTTAAGCAAAAATACTCTCACCAAATTCGCGCAAAATTATGAGAAAAGTGGAAAAGTTGCAAGAGTAGAGATGCGACCAGATCAACCATGGAAGGTGACCCCGAGGTCTGTTTGTTATATCAGAAGATTAATTGCTGGAGACACAAGAAAATCGGCTGCAGATATTGCTAATCAAGTGAAAACAGCGTGTACCGTGAATGTTTTGATCACAACAAACATGAGAGGCTTGAATCGCCAATAATCGCGTAGGGAATCGCTACTGACATCGAGATACACAAGCTCGTTTAAAGTTTGCACAGTAGAATAAAGATATAAATTCAAAGGTTTGAGACAAAAACCTGCGGTAAGATGACACAAAAAAATCAACCTATTTGTGTCTTTTGGCATCCGACAAGTTGGGTTGCGATATGGCAAGGTGTTCAAGGTAAAGTATTTGGTCTCAACAGTTGAGCATGGTTATTAGAACGTCATGGCTCCTGACGCATGAACTTCTATAACACTGGTCAGTATCATTTTATCGACAGAATCATGCTGAAGATGACGTCGAATGTTGAAAGGAAGCACTTTGCCTTCATTAAAACGTTTGGGAAGAAGAGCTACGTTCCAGCATGTCAATGATCCAAAACATTCCACTAAGAAGACAAGTTGTTTCTGAGAGAGCAAACAGAAAGGTGCTCCATTGGCCTAGTATGTCATTGGATTTAAATCCAATTCAACACTTGTGGATTGTAATTAAAGGGAAAGCAGAATAGTTACAAACACCCAAAGAGACAGAATTGAAAGACAGCATACTGTCGGAGGGCAAGAACATTCTGAAGACTGTTTAAATCTAGTAAGGTCAATTACATGATGTATACTTATTCTGGGACTACTACAACTTCATATGTTTGGTTTCAGAGTTTCAATATTGTACTAATAATAAATAAATGATATTAATATTATCTATTTTGATTGTGTAATACTCCACTAGAAATTATAAAATCTTGGTATGTTTCAAATTTTTCTATAAAAAAATTGGTAGAGGTTTGCTTATTCATAAGCGTTAATGTATATATACATACATATATATTGACGAAGGGGAAGAAGAAGGATAGATGGCTTCTTAGGTAACAGGGATACAAAAAAGATCTAGATGGCCATTCAAGAGACATCATCACGTAAAAACGTGTTTTGTCTGCATGTCAAATGATGGTGATTAATTAAATAATTGGGGAATGGGGGTTGATCAACGAATAAGTTTTAATTCTCGCCTTTTGTTGGATCACTAAAATGTCTGAATATCTGATTTATAACGTCAAAAACTAATGAACCAATTCAGAATGAACTTGTATTGTAAATTGTAACCTTCCCTGAATTTCATTTTTTTTTGGGGTGGGGGGGTTCTAAAATGTGAAAAAAGACAAGTTTTTGTCGACATATTGAGGAGATAATATTTGACTTTTCTGTGCTCTAGCTCCTTCTTATGGGCTGTAAACGTGGCACATTCCTACATACATACATGCATACATACATACATACATACATACATACATACATACATACATACATACATACATACATACATACATACATAGCCAGCCAAGTAAAATCACTTAAAATGGAAGAAATCTACGATGACAGATTTTTCCTACTTTCGGTTTCCAATATGAATTAAAACAGAAAAATGCCTAGAAACTGATCATTACCTTCAGCATAAACGCGAATAATCTCAGATACAACATATATTTTAAGGAATCAGAATGAATACTAGTTGAAGTACCCGTCTAAACTGGGATAGTGATGAAGATCGCAACTGTTTATAGTGACGGTCGAAGGTTTCCTTAGCATTTATGATGAGCTGGAGTATACTGTTCCCATCAGCAAAATTAAAATAACACTTTTTAATTACAATATCATACGTACAACTTAAATACATTTACATGTATAGTTTCATGGGTTCAAAGTAAAAATCTCTCAAGAAAGCATTAGTTTTCAAAACACCGTATATGCCAGCCTATGAGTCGAATCTTAAATTAAGGTGTTAACTCAGGTTTAGTCCAGTATTCACCAGATACGTCAACTTTCTGATATAATGCAGCATTGTATCCACCAGTGTAAAGTTCTAAAGCTCTAATTAGACTAATATGATCAATCAGGGAATTTGATGCTTGACAAGTCGAAGTATAAGGTAAAATCATTTGAGAATTAAATCGAAATCAAGTTCATTTTAATAAAGCGAGATCATGAAATTTTCCAGCCATCACGATCTCCCGATTTAGGTTCAATAGTAAAAAATCTTTACTCGTTGATCCTGGGTTTTTCGTGTCATCGAGGCTGAAATAGGATACACTGAAAACTAATCGATGCAAAATGAATTCAATCTCTGAAAAGAATCCCAGAGTGGATTCTCATTATCGAACCCTGAACTGCTAATTGATACATCGCCCATTCATATTACTCAATCAGATTCTGAAAAGAAATTATCGATATTTCTGGGTAACTTTATATCCGTAAAGCAATTGATAGATCATCGATCAAAAGGACCTATTTGCTGAGTGCTCATCTCCGGTTCGGTAAACTGCTGAGTCATACAAATACAAAATAGTACTCAATGCCTCTGGAATAAGCTCTGAGAACAAGGACTGGAATAAAGGATCCTCTCCCCAAGGTTGTGGGGGTTACGGCTGAATCACTTTGGATATTGAAATTAGTCAACGTTGAGTTTGCTCAGTATCTATATGGGTGAATACCATATGCGTTAAGTAGAACAAATAAGCCTGGTAAGACGGAAGTTGGTCTTACAAACATGCAACATCCTCGATGAGAGCTTAATCGAAGAACAATGATACAAAATGACAGATTTACAAGATGTATCAACTATTAATCTGCCGAAGGGGTGGTCATCAAAACTTGTAAGAATGAAGTCCTGGTCTCGACCAGACTTGGAACTTGTAATCATCACAAAGCTGGAGCATGCAAAGAGAACCGAGACATCGTCTTTGGCTGACTATTCCAATGGGAGCTGCCTCTTAAGTGACGGACGATTTACTGTCGTGTAACTCCATTTGTGAAGCAACTGAATGATTTGCCAGACGCGTCGACTATTAACGGAAATTCAATAGCGACAATGGCTTCCATTATCTTCTTTTTTCAAAATACATAATTCAGTATTATCCGTCATATCATTAGGAAATGATCGAAGCTTATCAACCAGAAATAGTACCAGACAAAGATGCAAATAGTTTCTCTCTCGTTTTCTTCCTCTCTATTTCAATCTTCGATTCTCATCCCCGCCTCTCTCTCTCTCTCTCTCATGTGTGTGTGTGTGTGTGTATGTGTGTGTGTGTGTGTTTGATATCCTTTATTCTATCAGTAACGATTGATCACTGACAATTCTTCCCTTCACGATTTTTAATGCAAATATTGATCGCCAAATTTGCTGGAATATATTTTTGGTCACAAAATAAATGTATGATAATGATTTTTTCTTTACGGCATGATATAGGCAAATAACTATGATAGATAAGAATAATTTCCTATACACACACACACGTGCTTGCACACATATGTATGTGTGTGTGCACGCGCATACATTGTTGTTTTCAATTCAACAAAGCGGAAGAAAGAGAAATAATGTTGTCTCAAACAACAGGTATATGGAATATACATGGCAGAGTACAAATTGATAATTTCTAATAAAAGACAAAAAAAGTGACGCCTAACGATTGGCTGGAGAGCATTTGGTATAAACAAAGACATAAAAAATTTTTCGCCAATGTGCTGAAAGCCTAAAGTGTACCATGAATTCACAATGTCATCTATGACGCACGGGTGCTAAACATGGAAACTATGAAAACAAGCGGAAAACCAAATCATGTTTGCACAGAGAACGATGGAAAGAGCAATGTTAGGGATAACTCCAACAGACAAAAAATGATCAACGTGGATCCAAACACTGACCGGAGTGAAGGATATTACAGATAATTAGGCAATGAAAATGGATATGGGTTGGACACTTAGCAAGAAGGACGGTCAGCCAATAGAGTAAAGGGTTGTCCGAGTGATTCAGATGGAAGAGTAGATGCTGTAAGAAAAGCCAAACCCCTTTATGAAAGTATGAGATAGATAGGTTCGTCGATCATACATGACAGAGGGTAGCGCAATCGCGGTCGTCAAGGAAGGAAGTGGGAAAAGGCTTTCGTTTAGTAGTTGACCCATAATGGCTGCTGCTGATAAATTTAACAAATTATAGTAAATACTAGCGAATTACCTGTTTACAGGTAATTTAGGTTGCAGCTGGTTCTAATGACAGTAAAACGATTGCTTAGTATTGATGATGAGCTGGTAAGAGTTCTTTCCACCAGCAAAATCAAAATTTAACTCTTTAATTACAATATTATACGTAAGGCCTAAATGTATTTACATTCATACAGTTTCATAAGGCGGAGATTTCTTAAAAAAGCAATAGAATTCCAAGTGAAGAAATCCATGAACTGTCAAAATAACTCATGAAAAGGTGAAACATGTTATCTACCGATTTCATCATAGAATAATTTGGTAAATAAATGTCACTGATTCGATGCCTGGACCACTCAGTGTCACTGACTCAATGTCTGGACAGTTCAATGTCACTGACTAGATTCCTGGACAACTCAATGTCACTGATTCGATGCCCAGACAACTCGATGTGACCACTGCAATGCAACATTAATTACACATTCATTGAATGACAATGAAATTTAGATATTCAATGAAAGAATAATGATTAAGTATTTCCTAGACTGTGAAATTGATTTTTTTATAATTATGAACTATTCCTCGTAAATATTCCAGCGAGGTCCCTTCTTCAACCCTTAACCTTACGCTTAATTTCCCCACGTCGTATGTCGACAAGCAGGCCGATATGTTCGTAAGTAAACGCACAAAACATTTCGTATAATGATGTTCTTGCAGTTATTTGAGAAAGGGTGGATTGGCGAAAAATGTGTGATGAACTTTATGTGAATAAACTGTACCGAACAAAAGATATGACAGCTGCAACGCTCCATACCTAAGCCAGAAGCTTCATTATTAGTAACGACATTAGAAGTAAGTATGCAGAATGCTTTCATTGTTTTTTTTTCCTTTTTGTCATTTTACTTTAGTTCATTCAATATTTGATTTTTGACGACTTTTTACATTCATCTTGAAATTTAATTGTTGGGAATGTTCGGGGCACGAATGTTCAGGTGGTTTATGTAGCGTACAGACGAACTGACAGTTTGCACTTAATTATATATTTTGATTCTCTACTTTGAACTTACGAAGGTTTTCGAGCTATCAATACGGCTGTTTGCCAGTACAGATTTGAAAAATAAACACTTAAATACGGTTTCAAATATTTTGAATGATTTGTAGAAAATAGGGAAATATTGGATGTCAAGAAAAATTTAAAAAAACTAGAATCCATCTATAATCTTCATTTCACATCTATACATCAATCGATATAGCTATGTATTTTGATACTTATAGCCTTTTCTTCCTGTCTCTCTTTCTTCTGTTCATGCCTTCTTATCATCTGTTCTTATTTATTTATTGGAAAACCGTCAACCAAAACTATCATCAACACCGTGAAAATACGTTTCTTTCAGTTTCTAAGTTGGTCAGGCTGGTTGGCAATGTATGTATCATGCGTACAGACCCCATCAATGGAGCTACAGGTCTGAAAATTGTAACATTCACTCCTTTTTATGTGTACAAAGAAGTCCTTTTTTTCTAATTCCCCCGTGAATAGGTTTTTCAGTAGAGGGTTCAATTTGCAATATAAGTTCATTTTAAATTGATTGCTTTGTTTGTATACACCAGCATTCACACTTGCTTTTGTTGTTGAGAATACAGACTCTTTAGAGATCACTGTCCAACAAAATGCGAGAAACGTAACTTATTTATTGGTCAGCCCTTTTCCAATTTTTCAATTGATCACCTTCAACAAAGAACTCTACCAGGAGACGTTGATTATATAACGGTTTCGAATTAGTGACTAAACTGTTTTTGGTTTCTGTATTGGTAGTATCAGTAGAGCTATTATTCCAATTTCAATTTTCATATATGGGAGACAAAACCATTTTTTACATTAAAACATCCCCCGGGGGCAAATGAATATGCATACTAAATCTGGTTGCTCAACATCGAACTGTTTGGCTATGTTTAGAGCACAGACAAACAAACCCTATACTCGTCATCACAGTTGAAATTTGAAGTCATGTAAAAAATAGATCGAGGAATAAATATAGTCAGAATAAATTTTGCTTATGGTATCACTGTCGTTTTCCACTGGAAAATATCTAGAACAGAGTTTTTAAAATTATCTAAAAACATCTAGGTTCTGCAGAATGTAGATGTTTCTAGATTCTTCAGAATCTAGATGTCATTTATAAACCTGTTAAAATAAGGCCCCAAATGATTTAAAAAGCTTTTTCCCCAGAATCAGAAACGCATTTTTAGAAGGGTTCTAATGGAATACTGATGCCAGTTTTCAAGCCTGTTGACAAAATTGCATTGCTAGGAATGCTGGAAGATACAAATACTCAGATACGCACACATGCAAAAATAAATGATAGAACCCTTTGCACCCCTTCGGTGGCTACGGTGGTTCAATTATCAATATAGATAGGCCTGGTTTGTCACTCAATAGAAACCCTTCACATTACCCACGTCCTTTTGCAGCATGTCGTGTTGGGGGTTATCATCAAAAGACATTGGAGAAAGGGATGATCAGTACGTTACTTCTCCCACCTTTTAAAAAAGTCCGAATTTTGCTAAATAGTCGAGCGCTGCCGGGTACAAACTGAGATACTAATTTAGTGTAAACTTACACAGTAAATCAAAATCAGAACTATAAACTTGTTCGGGGGTATTTTCAAAAAAAGCGAAATTGGTGGGACCTGTACGCTTGATGGATGATGATAGCCGTCCCTTCACTTTATCTGGTCACCCTGCTTCGTTCCACTACGCCCATTTGCTCCAAGGTGGCTCAGATGCTGATCTGCAAGGTCCAAAGCACGCGTGACAATCAAAATTCAAACTGCTCACGCGAGTAATTGAACCTGTCTGTGATATGGTAGTATTGTGCACATTCATGTCTCCTCATGCAAACTGTACAGTCGGGAAAAGGAGACAAAAAATTGTCACGTGCAGTACATATATCTACATATATCTACCGACTTATGTGTTAACTTACACAGTATGCCTTTGAAAGAAGAGTACAGCATTCTGTACGGTGTAGCACACGCAAACTGCAAGAGTCTTAGATATCAGTTTGTCAAGTTATTATGAAATAGAACATCTGACCATTTTTGGATCTTGGATAAGAGAAAGTGGTTGTGTCTGATTGTTACAGATAGTTAAGCCTTTTTTCGAACAGAGTTGAAGTAAGAGTAACCTATTGTCATAACGACCAAGTACACTCCAGATCCCGTGCCGTTTCCTAACTCATACAATAAAGTCATTAAGAACAATCTGGTTCTAATGTTTTGGACTTGATGATATGACTGTACGAAGCAAGCCATAAAATGACAAGAATATTCACTATCCTGGACCATAAACCAAGAAAGTAGATGTATGTCATCCGCAAGATAGACGTAATCTGAGCTTCATTATGCGCTAATTAATGCTATATGGTCGCTCTAAATATTTATGGAAATTTGATCTTATTGCAGAATCAACATCTTCCTACTCATGTCCCTTTGGTTTTAAAACCCCAAAACAATGTGAAAACGGAGGATACTTCAATTATTTGATCCTCATCTGAGAGGCGTGTTTTAGAGAGTGCTGCTATGACTATGTTGAGTTGCTTCTATTCTCTCGTTACAAGCTGTCTTCTGCATTCTGGTCTATCAGATCAATCAAGATCCAAAAGGGCTCTAGCAATCAAACAGCAGTCGTTCCTGCATTTCGTGAATCCCGTTGAATGCAGTAAACTAACCTGCGAAAATCAGACGGGAAATTTTCGATGCACCTTTTCCAGTGAATTTCCAAAATAGATAGACACAAACATACATACAGACATACATAACAAGCCATCCAGTGCTTAATATTACTCTGAGTAAACTGGGCTAAAGGGATCACAGTTTGCCCAGGGACAAGTCAAGTGCATTTTTTTCACTTTTTGTCATCACGGGTGTAAGGTTCCCCATGTTAAACCGACCTTGTGTCACAACCTGTTCTCGATGGTAGGGGGTTGAATAGGAAAAAGTCACTCAGCTAGAATCATTTGAAAACTGAAAAAACCTGTGTTGGAACTATGTTAACAGATTTTAATGATCGTTTCTGATTGTATACAAGGCTATATATATATATATATATATATATATATATATATATATATATATATGTTTTGGGGAAGTTTTAAATAAGCGGCAAAACTGGTATATTTGAAATTTAAAGAGACATCAAAATCTCATTAGAGAATTATGATTACTATAGCTACAAATTTATCGATGAGACTAACTTTAATGACGAAGAATTTATCAATGAGATTTAGTTGTATTTCAATACCATGAATAAAGTAGCAGGGTGATGACGTCATTAGCGTACTTCCGGTTCCACATCGTATGGAAATATCACAAGAAAAATCAAGTTTTTCCATCTTTTGTTGATTCATTCTCCATTTCGAATGAAATTTTGCACAGTTTGTATATATAGAACAGCCAGTTCATACGGTTAAAAATTTTGATAACTTTTTAGTCATTTCATCGATTTTTTAATTTGTTTTTCCCCTCTGGAGGTTCGAGCAGACAATGTTTACTATTTAAAAGAATAAAATCGGTGTAATTTGATAGATAACTTAGCATGTTCAGAGACTTCAAATTTTTACCATGAAATTATAAAAATGAGCCGATTCCAATAAAATCTCTGGTATTCATTTTTGAAAAAAAGTTATCAAAATATATAATAAAGTGTAAACTGGCTGGCATATACTTGAAAAATATGCAAAATCTCAGCCGAAATGATGAATAAATCGCTGAAGAAAAGAAAAGAGTAATTTTTCCTGCAACATTTCAATACAATCTGGAAGTGGATATGCGCTATGACGTCAGATTTCGCACTCAATTGACATTTCTTCATTTGATCTCTTATTCCTTCTCTTGTAAACACGTGCTGAGGAACATTTTATTCCATTTCTAGATGCACAGGCATCTCTAGTACCGATTGATGTCACTGACTGATAGGCTGAAATATAAAAAAAAAACAAAAAACGCTCACCATCTTCCATTTCCTTCTACTCCAGCGTATGAGTAGAAGTGCAAGGGAGAAAACTCACCCTTCTACGGCCTGACTTTCGGGCTTGCCTCCTTATCTCTTTTCCCATTTTTATGCACTTGTTCACACACACACACACATACACACATATATACATACACACACACACGTTTCTTTTCTTTCTTTTCTCTCTATCTGTTACACTGGGGCACGAGTGCACGGATATTTTCTTTCTTTCTTTCTTTTTTTTTTTACTTACTTTCTCTTTTTCCCCCGTACTACGTGATTTGAACCCACGATCAACTAATTGCCAAGAGGCTGTTTTACTGACCCCACCTATGAGTCGAGTCTAGGATATTAACGAAAATTTATCACACGGATAGGTTTGGATATATTTCGTTCTAATAAATAGATACAATTTTACAAAAAGAATCTTTTTACTTATAATATAAACTACACAAAAGAAAAATTAACCATCTTGGTGTCTTACCAACTGAGCTAAACTAATTGGTAGGCTCTGTCTTACCGACTGAGCTAAACTGACAAGTTCCGCGTAGAGACGAAAATTTATCATACAGATGAGTGAGTGCTTATATTATTCTGAAAAATACTTTTTTACGAATATATATATATATATATATATATATATATTCGTAAAAAAGTATTTATTTTTTAGAATAAATACTTTTTTACGAATATATATATATATATATATATATATATATATATATATATATATATATTCCTTTTAATTTTCTATTTATTGTACATACAATACACACTTCGCAGAAATCATCTCTCGTTGGAATAGAAGCAGGAATGATGTTTGAGGCTGCTGGAGCCAGTCTTGTATTATGATTTCGTCAAACTGTCATTTGTGTTTGTCGCCTGAATTTATGTTATTGTCGTGATCCGACATTTGTCTAATTCAATTCACTTCTCGCGTATTGACGTTTTCTGGTGAGAACATAGTCCGAGGATTTTCAAAGTGTCAGAGACACTCTATTTCAATGGTGGATTTTTTAATTTACTCTTGCGTACGAGTGCCAGTAAAAAAAATGGTTTTTATGCTTCGAAAACAATCAAGGATGATCTTCACTGCATCCCTTCTTACAAAACCATTAGAAAACCAAATGGCAACGGACAGGATACGTTGCAGGAATGTAAGAAAATTGCTGGATATCAAGACTCATGACGCAAATCCCCAAAAGATGGCGTGACAACTTTGACAAGTTCAGTAGATATCGCTACTGCTACGCCCATGATTGAGAGGTTTGGCGCATCTTGGAGATGGTCTAAAAGGCATTAAAAGGCTAAAATTTATTTTTCCAACGTAATCTCTTTCCATGCCAATGCACTCAATTCAGTGAGGAATGTTAATCACAGGCTTCGAGAATATACTGTTAAAGATTACAGATCAAAATTAAACCATCAATTACCTATCAGGCTACGGACAAACTCAGTTTTTCAGTGTCCACAGGCTCCACAATATGAAAATGCCCCCCTTTAAAGCAGCAATTTCCAATCAATCTGCTATGTTGCGAAACATCTGTAGGTGTGCTGCGGGAGTTTAAAGAATGTCTATTCCCTCTCAAACAAGATTGTGAGATAGTTCCTCGTATGGATACAAAATTAACGATTGAAAACGTTTTGACATCACTGGTACATTAATGGAATAAACTGAACTCCATTTTTCCCGACGGTGTAATAAATGGGAAAATGTGTTGTTCATTAAAGGCACAAATGACAGTTTTGAATTCTCTCCTGAATTCTGTAGTGTAGAACCGCCGATCGCACATTATTTTCAAATGAATGCTATCTTCTCAAATGATATCTCGTTTCAATGTTTAGTAAAAAAAAAAATACGCTCAAAACTCTCTAAATCTTCCGAAAACAATATACTTTTGGGGATAAAAGGAATGAATTATTAGTTTGTTTAACTTATAGACACAATATTATCATTCATTATTTTAAATGGTCTAATCTACTCTCAAATACGGATGATGTGCCTTGACCATTCGAGTGCCTGGCTCATTGTGCTGTGAGATGAAAAAAGGTTGAAAATAATTGCTGTAAAGTGAGTAGTGGTGTTCTGCTGGCAACGGCTTCAGCTGTCCATTCTTGGACTCCACTTATCACTTGTTACAACTTACTTAACCCTAGTTTGCAATAAGTGAAATAGAATCAAAGGCAACACGCACCAAAGTGGCACCACTCAGTTTGCCCCGCGCTGTTTTACCCATATCCAGGGGGAGGGGGGAGGATTTATGCTTTTCCCAACGGCATTAATGCGAAGTGAACTCAAACTGTTTCAGCTGGAGTCTGAATTAGGTTCTCCGAGTTGATTCTCAATACCGTTAACTGCTCGGTCACTCCATAATTCATCAAAGATTTAGTGTGTTATTCAAATAAATGATTAGAAAAAGGTTAAATATTATTAACCTTTTCTAGATTAATTTGCAGCTCCGAACAGGTTTGATGTCTGTAGCAGCCATAAATAAAACGGTTCTGATTAGTCACTTAGAAGAAACCATCACATATTTTGGCAGCATGATGTGTTGGGAATGATCAATTAAAACATTCAAAAAGGCGTGATCGATGAATAAATTATTTTTTCGCCTTTTGTCGGGCAGTGATCACTGAAAAAGTCTGAATTTTCAAAAAAAAAAAAATGCGAATACTTCTGGACACAAACTAAGTGACCAATTTAGCATAAGCTCCCATAGCCAATTGAACCCACATAAAAACCTTTCTTAAGTAGGGGGTTTAAAAGACGGAAGTAGTGTTTTTTTTGGGGGGGGGGCATATAATAAGGAGTCAATGTTTTCTAGCTTTACTGATGTGGGCTATATGCTAGATGCATACATACATACATATTCTGTCAGCCAACCAGTCAGCCAGACGGGCCAAATTAAAAACCGAAGAAACCTATTCTGACTTTTTTGGTGACAGTTTTGGTTGATAGTTCATAACAGGTGCGTTGATGATGTGATGAATGACTTTCGATTACCCTACCACCTGTTAATTGTTTGTTTTTTTTTACAAAAAAAATCTTTAAAGATTTCCCGTTATTACAGATCGTGCTCGACGCTTCTCACCTTCTGTGATCACACCAGAGCCCAAGTAGCCGAAACGAAAAATAATTTAAAAGAAATTCAACTTTTTTAACATTTCTCAAAGATTTACGGTCTAATTCTGAGAGGCGATAAAGAGTCAGGAATCGTTAACCCTTTGACGATTTATCTTCTGCTTCTAATGCACTACTTCTTGAAGCTCCTTCCGTCTATGATGTGATAAATAACTTTCGTCTAGCCTCCCAACTGCCCATTCCTTTTTCGAGAGAAAAAAAAAGTGCAAGTTCTAGAACATCATTTGTGATTCATAGTTGAATGAATTATGAATTTGTTTTCAAATTCTTCCTAAGTTTGGAGGAAGCATTCTCGCCTTCTAGTCCAAAATGAAGCTCGCTAAGATACTAGTCAAAAATTAACATTATTACTATCAAATGTTTTGACAAGTTTTTGCCTTCATCTTATTTCTGTAATTTCGTTTTATCGAAACTTTTATTCGGGCTGGTTTATTTCTGCACTGGGTAAAAAGTGTGGATCAGAAATAAAAGTTAAGTCTGAGGTGAAATTTGAACTCACATATCGCCTTTGGAAAAGTACACACCAGCTCAACCAGTTGAGCTACTAAGGATCAACCAGAATGCAGAAGTCCAAATAACACCCTTCATTCATGAGTTCAAAAAAGTTACAATAAAAAATCAAGATGAAATTATTCATAAAATTTGATAAAGATGATTCATAATGCTCAATCTGTTAAAAATAAATTTCCCGAACTAAGCTTAGTGAATATTCACCACTCGCAAAGTACGATCTGACAAAATCTCATCTTGTTATGGAATCACCATCGCTCTACAAATTGCCCGTTCGACCAACCAGGCAAGTGAGTAACAGATTCGTCTCTCTTGGCCCGTGTGTATGTGTGTATGTATGTTTGTCGTGTGTGACTATATCGTTAAGTACCGACTAAAAACGCTTTTTTTTCTTCAAAAAAGTCCTTTTGGGGGTCTTAGTGGTCATTTTGGACCAACAATGCCAAAATCCTGACCTGGTATCTGCCAGATAATACTTTTAGATAAATGATAATTAGTTCTGGTACACACGTGGGCTATCGTGATTTGTTTGTGCAAGGTACGCCTATTTCACACGGTTTTCATTGTTATTTCGGGTGCCATTAAGTCGCGTAATTTGCTGAAATCTTGTCTGTTCGTTAATTCAGGAACCGTTTGATCAGAGATGTGTTCGTGTGATTAAGCAGGAAATTGAAGAGCTAAATGCGTGTTCGTACAATCCACTAATGAATAAAAAAGGAAATCACTATGTTTCGTCCAGATCTTGAATTATTAGAAAGTTGTGATAAGACGGGAAATTGAAAACCATTTCCCTGAGATATGGTGGCAGATTTTGCAAACGGTGTCCGAATCAGCCCAAGAAACGCAGTACGCTATTTATCACGTGTGTTATCTGGCTGGACAGACAGTAAAAGACACTTCTTGAACCAGTCAACATTCATCAGAAAAATTAGTGCACAAATGAGATTATGTGTGGGTAGGGCTTGGGAACAAGTTCATCTTTTCCAGTGATCCCTTATTTGTTCAATTTAAAACTAATCAAGAGCAAGATTTGAGATTTGATTTGCATTAGGAAAAATATCTTCTTCCTTTTTTTAACTTTGCTTAGCTTCAAACTTGCCGACATGAAATGGGGATGATGGGAATAAAAGTTAACATTATAATGAAATAAACTCTGACAATGGGAGGTATGTAACATTATTGTCATATCGTTGGGGGAAAATAAAGAATGGTGAAGGAGGCAAAGTGGCTTAAAATGCATGCAGCTTATATACACTCTTCTAAAACCATACTCAAACATACTAGCATACATACACCATCTTCATTTCCCCGAAGTTTGCTATCATTGCCATGTTTCCAAGTGTGAAAAAATCCTTCCTTGCCCTTGGTCCTCATCGACAGTGTTCTCTGTACCTGTTTTCCCGAGTATTTATTGTGCAAGACGGTTCCGGTCCCTCTCCAGTCTTCCTTAATCCTACTCAGCGGAGAAGCATTGACTATTTTTTTCAAATCTTTGGAATGACTCAGCCATGGATTGAGGGTCAACCAAAGTGGAGACGAGCAAACTACCATTCGGTCATCCTTTTCAAAGAGCTAAATTTAAACCAAATACATAATCGAAATAAATTATCGAATATATCTACACACACACACACACACACACACATATATATATATACTGCATTGTATCTATCGAAAATTATGACATTATTTATGTATAGGAAAATATATATATATATATATATATATATATATATATATATATATATATATAATATATATATATATATATATATATATAGTAGAATGTTGATTCGGTACACAAATTAGCTCTGCCCTCTTCAGGCATCATCGGATGAATTTATTTATTTCAAGCTCTTCTCTAAAACAACTTGACCTTGATAGTATAAAGTTGAATTTACCGAGCACTCTATGAAATAAATCTATCACATATCAGGAGTTGCTTTATATTATTAATATATTATTATATTATGCTATACTGCTAGCTTGATCTGTACCATTTGTATCACACACACACACACACACACACACACACACACACACACACACACACACACATATATATATATATATATATATATATATATATATATATATATAAATGCATTTAATATAATCATTATTTGAGGGCGATATTCTTCATAAAAGAGCATGTTTCCAATGGTTTATAATAATAATCATGAATAGTCCGTGATAATGATTCTACTCATACAAATGTTCATATTTTCAACTGGATAACAAAATTAGTTTTACTTTTTAACAAACCCAATCATATGTTTGAGTCTTCACAAGTTTTATGCAGTTATTTTATTTTCAATTTTTCCCGTCACTCGGTCTCTTTTAGACCAGCATACCCAATGTTGACAGGCTGAAACCAGCCCTGCTGCAGAAAATATTGTCACAGAACTGCCTAACAGATGACCAAATAAAAAAAGCAACATTGACATTGAAGTCGTTCATTATTAAAGTTCTCTGATGAGCCCTCGAGCAAAAAATAATCGCACTGTATTCTTCCCGGGAAGATATTTTACAGGTATTATAATGAAAGAAGTTTTAAAAAAAACAAATCAATTTTTTTTTATACTATTTTTCTAACATCAAGAACTGATTGACACGAGATATAATCAAAATTTTCTGAAAATTGCAAGGGTCCTTCAAACAAAAGATTATATACACGGCATCTTTAGATCGAGGATAACGTTATTTTGACATTGACTTCATTTTCTTCATTCTGATAATAACTAGTCAATAATGATATAATTATACCACATAAATGTATATTTTAGTTCATCTGAACATTAATATCTGATCAATAGATAGTATATTTGTACTTTTCGGGGTCTCTGTACGACTTTTTATAGTTTTATCTGGGAATTAAATCTACTCAGTTACCTGGGAATGAAATCTACCCAACATTAGCAATTTTTATTTTTGAGTTATTCAAAAGATTGCCTGTGAATGGCTCGGTTTTGAGAATTAGGAACGCGAACTTTACGCTAGAAGAACCAAACTCTGTGCTTCTTACCAATAATTGGATTCTTTCCAAAATGTCTATTGAATTAGTGTAAAGCTATCTAACCACGTTTTTTGTCTTTGTTCAAATACTTGTAGGCAGTACAATATATATATATATATATATATATATATATATATATATATATATATATATATATATATATATATATATATATATGAAGGAAAAGAGGTGTGTGTATGAATGGTTTTCTATTACCCTCTCTCTCACTCCCCCCTCTCTCTCTGGTTTGTATGGGCATCTAAGGCCCATTTGTCATTTATATCTCTCTTCTAATATATCGACGCTTTCCAGAATCGGTACTCAAGATACACCCATTCATCAGATCCTTGGCGTATTTAATATCATGTTGTTTATACAATTAGATTGTTACACATAACAATGTCTTTCTCACATCGTAGAGAGTAATGTTGAAAGTGTGAGATTCGCGAATATTATATCAATTTTTGCAGATTATATGTAAATAGAGATATAATTGGATTTGTTTTTCATTTTAGGTGTTTTGAGCCCTTCATAGTGATGGTGAGAGATAACACAAGTGAGAAGACGTCTTGAATTCAAAACATGAGCTTGTATATGAAGATAAGAATATAATAATATTTCATACTGCACATTTAAATTTGAACTTGCCATCAGCAGAAAGATCTTATGTATCCAGGCACTGACTTTATTGATCAGATCTGTAATTTCCTCTTGTAGGATATCCAACAAAGCTACAGTGAAAATATAAAACAAATCTTTTTGGTAGCAGATTTTCAGGACATTTCGTTTATTACTTGAATCAAAATAGCACACACATGTTCGATAAGATTCAATTTCGGGAAACTGACTTTCTCATGGAAATCGCTTTTGGGATTAGAGATAGGCTCATCTTTTTTATTGTATGACTGAGAAATTCATCTTCTGGGGAAAGGAGTTTGTCCAATGACTGTTAGTGTATTTTCAGAGAAATCATTCATGCAAAATTGATATATATCTCCTTAACTGATCATGCCAGTTCCTTAAAGAAGAAAAAATTCAAGCAAAGAATCACTGCAGGTTGGCAAGCTTTCGATAGAGCAAGCTCAACTTTCATGAATGTCATTATTCCTAAAAAAGAAGGGTATTTAATCAATGCATCCTTCCGGCAGTCACCTATTGAGCTAAAGCATGAAACCTAAGGAGAAGGTTGATGATCATGAGATCCGTGCAATGTGCACTAGATATAATTATACCTAACATAATACAGAGAGATCACAAGACAGTGCAGTGTATTCGTGCAAAAACAAAAAAAAGGCCATTGATATTATATAATCCATCAGGAAATTCGAATCGCAATGGGCTGGTCATGTGGTAAGAATGTCAGACAACCGCAGGACATCATGACTCACGATGTGGAGCCCCAGAGATCATATGCGAAAACTGAGGCCGGCAAAAATTAAGATGGCGTGATGAAAGGAAAATATTGGCTCTGTGACGTCAATGATTGTGAGGTCTGACGGGTCTGACCCAGGGACGGTCTATGTCAAACGACGGACGGTTATAGGCTGCTGCTGCTGCTGATGATGATGATGATGATAAAAGCAACAGGAGAGTCAGGGCACTTTGAGAAGGTAATAAATGTAAGAGAGTCGTTACTAATCTTTCCAGGTTCATTCTCCATTTTTGTCAGTAAGATTACTAGTTTTACTCCCTTCCACTTGAAAAATTATTTTCCTCTCCTCCAATGTCGCTCTTTGTCAAAAGTCTGTGGTAGTCGCTGGTAATTATATTAGAATAGAATTACCTCAAAATCAATTCTGGGAAGCAAACGTCAAAGTTGTTTACGCAAATTTAAATTGAAGGTCGTAACCCCGATCGAACAAAACAAAAAGCTAACACTATAATTAAATTTAAAACATTTTTAATAAACAACACTGGTAAGAAAAAAACATCAGACTATTGATTGCACAGTTATACTCCATCTTGCATCACACTTTCTTATTATCCTTTTGCCAAAAAACATTACCAGACTTTTATTTCGCCTGATAGCTTCATCCTCTCGTAGACAGCGTAAATCCCCTTTCCCAGTTGAGAACCTCTGGTGTGGGAGAAAGATAACTCTGATTATGAACCGGAGACGGATGCCCCCCCTCTTGGCGGTTTGATGCTAACTTCACCGTTTTTCCGGCAGCTCCAGGGGGCCAAGCTGACACAAAACATATTGCATTCTGCTTTCCCTTGGCGAAGGCGAGAGGAGGAACACTGTTGACTTTGCATCGCAGGTTCTCCATACTCTTCGCCCAAGCTTGCACCGAGGAGAGTTCACTTGAGTGTTGTACTATTGTCTATCGAGGCAGAAGATGATCATTTATTCCCCGTGCTTCTCAGGATCTCTGAACAACAATTAATCCAAACTGACCAACACGTTACAATGAGCCGCACGCAGCTTCTAAAACATTTTTGCGATGGCAGTCTCCAGATTCCTAATTTCCAGCTGTTCGCATATTGAGCAAATGAGGACTCACTGGAATAGACGATTATGTGCCAAAATTCTTCCCGTTCGAAATTTCTATTGCCCATCGCTTTCTCTAATGAAAGTTGACTGGTTCAAGAAATGTCTTCTTTCTTGCTGCTCAGCTATAACAACAATGTAATGAAAATACTATACTGATATTCCTGATTGGGCTGATTTAAACACAGTCCGTCGCATCGGTTGCCATCTCACGGGGGAATCTTTTCCTATTTCCCCGTCTTACCGCACCTTTCTAGTGGTTCAGATCAATCTGAACGAAAAACTGATTTCACCCTTGTTTTTACCTGTGGCGAATGTTGATGGTTATATGGAAGCCAAAATCACTTTCTTTCAGACCTAACTGAAAGAGGTTGAAACGGGCCAGAAGGAAGGGAAGAGTGAGAATAGACGAAAAAAGAGAAATATATTTTCGTTTTCACATCACGCTGAGTCTTATAATTCCTCTTTTGAACCAATTCCTGAAATAAAAATTTGATGTGACAAAGCATTAGTAATTTAAGAAACTAAGACTTTTTTTCGTAGCAAATTCCATTCTGTGAGCCTATTTTCATGGGGAGCACAAATAGATACGCTCTTTGATACGAAAGAAAATGTAGCAAGGCTCGAGACGACCAGTCAATGCCAATTTCTCAGAGTCTCTTTTTCAATCTCGAAGCCGCTTTACGTTTTTTTTTTTATCAATTGGAAACAAATAGTTTTGTAGCAGAAGCAAATGTTCACAAACGTAGGCAAATGGTATCAAAAAGTGTGTAAACAATGGTGCAGGTTTTCAACAGAGTCTGTTTTGTTCTTTCTTGTTTCATTTGTGAATTTCACGATCCGCCGTTTAAAACTTCAATTCCCCGTCAAATTTCTAATAGCCAAGGTCGACCTCATTTAGTTGTTTACTTTCTCTTTTAAAAAAATCACCCAATCCCCGTGAAAAAAAAATCATAAATGTACAGGTTTCGCTCGCAATCCTAAAATAGAGCGTTCTTATGGAAACTTTTCGTAAGCCAAAATAGTGTAAAGCAAAGAAACATTTACCATCAATATATATGGGGGGGGACTTACAGTGTTTCCAGGTAGCCCGAAATGGCGGAGATTTTATGCTAGTCTGGGTCATTGGAGGTGGTGGTGGTGGGAGGAATAAGAGTGATTAAGATTGAGATGAAGAGGGTGTACGCTGACTTTATAATGGCTCGCTACAAAACAAAATCTGAACTTTCGAAAACCGGGACCGACTGTATTCAAATTATTTAGTTGATCTTCTTTGGAAATTAACTTGTTTCAGTGGGAGAGTCCAGTGTTTAATTTGGTCGGAAGGAGACAATGTTTCATCAGTAATCTTGTTAGATTTAAGTGATTACGGATAGAGAAATTAGGGAAATCACTTTGTTCATCTTGGATTGGACGATGACACGATTCACAGATAAGAATGTGTTCCATGATTTCGATGCTATTTGGCGCTGGATTATTCAACCTTCAGAATTGATCGACAATAGGAATCTGCCGGTTCTTGTGTACTCGGAGAATGAAGCATTGTGGAGTCACAAGTTAATACAGGCTTCTTCAGTTTCCAAGTGTTTCTGCCTGGTCTCCTGACAGGCTGCCTATGTATCTCTGTGTCTATGTATGAGACTCGTGTAGAGGTCACATAAATGGAGCAAGTGTGCTGAAAATTCAAACATTTAGTCATCATGTCAACAACAACAAAAAAACAAAAACAGTTTCAGTTTGCAATGCAAGTGTATGTTGAATTGGTCCCTTACTTGATGTCCGGCAGCGTTCACCTGTGTTTATCCTTCGGACGGTTCAGTGATGTAACAAAAGGCGAGAGAAGAAACTTATTAATTTCCATTTTCTTAATTGCTCACCCTCAACACGACATGCAACCAAAAGACTTTGGTCACGTGACAGTTTCTATTGAGTGACAAACTGGAACTGTTGCATTGATATTTACTAAGCTTAGCTGATTACAGTGATGAGGGCTAAACAAGTGAAAATGGTGGAATTGTTATCTCACTGTACCAATTTTGCAAATATGGAAGATCTTACTAACTTGAAAATCTGCATCTAAAACGGCTTTCTCCGAGGCTCGAATACCGACCAATGGCATCAATAGGAAATGAACAACAATCCTAGCCACAACGCAATCCTTGTCAATGAATATATATTTATCAAATGCCAGTACCGAATAAAGCAATAGGGGTATTTACAATATATATATATATATATATATATATATATATATATATATATATATATATATATATATATATATATATATATATATATATATGTATATATATATATATATATGTGTGTGTGTAGTAATAGGGATTCTCAGCGTTATCTGGTGCAAAAATAACGTAAAATAAAACCAAACAGGAAGCATCTTTGATGTATATCTTCTCACACAACACAACCGTTGAAAACATGTACACATCAAAAAAAAATTTTAATGTGAGACATACTTTGATGCACAAAATAGAACAAAAGATGCCGTCGCTTGACTACATAAGTGTTTCTCCCATTCCGTGCCAGTATGAAAAGGTTGATTGGGGATCCAACTGAAGATCAACCAATATAGAACTGTCCATAGGAGAAGCATGGAGAAGTCGGGCAAAGGCCAGTGATCTTGAATGATTGTTCTTGTGATCTCCGTAGTGTCGACCACACCTTGCCTACAACTTTTGCCGAATAAAGTTGGACCTTTATACAAAATTTCCGTATCCCTGGTGCAAAAGTGTGGCCATCAACTTAGAAATGTTTCTAAAAATGACCAGAAATGACAAATAGTGACCTGGAATAACTCCGAATTCAATAGCGCATTTCTAACTGCCTTAGTCATGAAAGAATCTACCTCTGTGCAAAATTGTGGCTACCAACTCAGAAAAAGGCTAGAAATAACCATAGTTGACCCCAGGCAACCTAAAAATGACCCCTGAGTTCAATCTCGCATTGCCTATGACCCATGCCCATGACATCGGAAATAACAGCCTCAACCCTCCCAAACAAAGAAGATCTTAACAAATGACACTCTTCAAAAAGCAAACAAGGGTGTTATTGATCGAGAGCATTAAATTTGTTTTCGGAAAACAATTTTTTTAATACGTTCTTTAAAAAAACAAAAAACAACTTTCACTGGTAACAGAAATCAACAACTAAAAATCAACAAAAAATAAGAAGAAGGTATATATCAGTCGACATTAATAGTAAAGGTTTACTACAGGGCTTTGCAAACTTTTTTCTTAACAACTGACACTTTTCCAGATGTAACATAAAGGTTATTGATTGAAATCACAGATACATTTTTTCGGAAAACAAATTTTCGATACATTTTTTTTACCTTTACTAGGAACATGTTTATAATCTATAATAAATCCTACGGTGTTCACAGTTTATTATGGAGATAAAAAAATCTATTCAGAAATTCACTAGAATGTAACAGTAACTGAATTTGTTTTCATAAGATTATTGAATAGCACTGAGTCATTTTACAATGAGCACCAATAAAAGTAAACATTTGAATAGAGATAAGTAGTTCAACAATGCGTCCACCATCTTTAGTAGTAGTAGGAGGAGAAGGGGGAGGACGAGGAGGAAGGGTAAGTAGCCTTTCTTCAAGTCAATTGATTCATATACTTTTAAAATATTGTGAGATGGAAATATTTTGAGAGTATTATATTCGAAGATAAATCGTAAAAATATTGGCGTTTTTTGGTCATTTTTTTTGGCTTTCTTTAAAGACAGAAATGCTGAAGTCGTACATTTTACAATGACATGATGGCAGTTGGTTTCCTAGTGATGTCACATCTTTAATAATATTGCACATTTCCTTCCTATTTCTGTTGTTTAACGTAACTGGGACTGACCGACAGACCAGTCAAACTAACCGACCAAACAGCATCTTTTTAACAGTTACGGACACATCAAAAGGCTTTAGTTACATAATTATCCTTGGAAGAACAGTTTTTGATATTTCTCTAAATCCCAATAATTATTTCGCGACCACTGGTGAGGTCCATGTCCCTAGTTAATGTACTTGAACAAATAATAAAACAATTACTTTCAAAAGGACCGTGTTTCAGGTTCTGGAGAAGGGTTGTACACATTAGATTCCGAAATTTTTCAGTGATTGAGTTGCTGTTGTTGCTAATATCACTAGTTGGAAAGATTCG
>OY735217.1:6807680-6860180 GCA_963457665.1 Thysanoteuthis rhombus
TTGGATTCACTACGCTATAATAATCAGTTGTTTATTCATGTCCTTGTTAATCCTCTCAGAACAAATTCACGGATATACAGGTTTTCCCCGCTATCTAAGAGTGTTCCTCTGGAAGTCTTTTGTTGACTGAGATGGTGAAAACCGAAAAAGCAATCGCCATTAATTCACGTGGGAAAAATTTGTGAACGTCTCCCGACCCCAGAAATGCTTAGGATAGTAAGTCAGGGTGATTCATTGGAGGCGGTGATGGAAAGTACAGGAGACTGGGATGTCGAGCAGAGGGTGTGCTACCTCTATAGTAGCTCGCTACAAAACAAAAGCTGGACGCTGTTTTCGCTTTTTTACTTTAATCAAAATATCGAAAAGGCGGCGTTAAGCAAACTTTTGAAATCGGATCCTATTTGATTCTTCTCTTTAGAAAGGAACTAAAAAAAAAACTGTTTCAGTGGAAGTGTCCATTGTTTCAAATGGTGGGCACGTGATATTTTTATCAGCGAACTTGAAGTCGATGAGTCCATGGTTATAGACTGAAAACCAATAAAACTGCCATGTTCATTATATGAGTAAATGATAAAAAATAGACAACGGAAAAAAATTTGAATAAATCAATTGATTAGCTGCTTATTCACTACTAACTGTTTATATGTTCTGGGGTAACATTGGTAGGATTTATTCTCATAATAAAATACATACAGACTTGTTATGACAGCGGGAAACATAAAACAATATAAATAGTATAAATAATTTTGAGAATAATTTTGGTTCGTCTTGGATAAAAAAAAAACAAACGATATCCTAATATCTAAAGAAAGGGCGATAAGTCTACTAACTAGGTCTATTACAAAAAGAAAGTCGTAAAACCAAATTTTCTCAAAGAATTTTGAAATGATTTAAGAATAACTCATATAAATTTATATATATAAAGAAAATAGATTATTACCAGTTGGAATATTAGTGGAAGAATTCAGTGAAAATAAATAGATAAATAGATAATATGTGCCTGATAAATGTTTTCCGTACTGATAAGTCCGTGAATTTCCATAGATTTTCATAACTTGAATTAATTGATATTTAAATGTTGAATACGTATTTCTAATTTAAATTGTTTACGGGGATGTCCATGAGGCATCTTTGTTTAAGAAAAAAAAATTTAAAGCGAAAAATTATGAAAACGCAAATGATTTCTTTTTTCCCAGTTTCAGTTCCATTTTTTTCATTCACGGATGGTTTTGATGAGCACGTTTGGGTCATTTTCCTAAGTAACACACAAACCTTGTTTACTTACTAAATTTATCTCTCATTTCTCCTAACGTCTTACGTTTTATGATTTTGTCATGTACTGTGCTTTCGTATTTAAATTCCTGCATTGAATTTTATCGGTGAGACGTGGACAAACAAAATAATCGAATCATTGAATCTTTTATCTTTTGTTTCTAGATCTTATATTTGGTGCCAGACAAATAAAACATTTGTTTTATTCACTTTTTTCGCCGTGTTCGAAACAGACGACCATTAGTTGAAACCCATCGACTGTGGAAAGTGGTATGTGTAATAGTTATCCTCTTCGAGATGAAGCCCTTGTCGATTGCAATACAACCCTTTGAAAGTTATCCATTGCAAATAATCCATTCTAAGATAAAAGCCCTGGCGCATCGATAGAATTGAATTGCCATCAGTCGATGGAACGGAAATCTTATTTTGCTATCCATAGAACTGCAATGGCAGATATTCCTGTCACCCGCAGTAAATGGGTTAAAGGGAAAATACAATAGGTCTGGTTAGTCACTCAGTAGAGACCATCGTGTGACCAATGTATCTATAAAGCATGCCCTGTTGGGGCTGATCGATTGGGAGATTGGAAAAAAAGGATAATCAACAAATGAGTTACTTTTCTTGCTTTTTTTGGCAGTGATTATTAAAACCACGATACATTGCAAATTGAACCTCAACATCAAAAACATGCTCGGGTGTGTGTGTGAAAAGAAACAAACTTTTTTATGAATATGATAAGAGGTGAATGGCAAAACTTTCAGCCCTGTACGTGTAATACATATGTAGTCAGCAAGCCAAACCAGCATAAAAATTGAGAGAAATCTATGTTGACAATTTTAGTGACAGTTTTTGTCGACGGTTTCTAATTGAAAAATGTTTAGTGATGGCCAACCTCGTTACAGATGTAGTTGCGTATTTATCAATGGCGCTGATAGTCAATGTTCGATCCCAGGTAAATTCAGATTTTCGGGACAGACGGGCTCTTTCCATTTAGAAGATTGGTGCTACACAATCTCTCTGGCTGTATATATTCCAACTTTGCCTTTCTGCTGTACTTAGTTGAAATTCCTAAATATCAAGAATGTTTAACAACCACCATTAGAAATCGTCAGTCAAAACTGTCACCAAACTGTCAACATAGATTCTTACAGTTTTTATTTTGGTCTAGCTGACTGACGGTCTGCATGTCTAGCTGTAGGTGCATGTATGTATATATCGTGTGTAGAAGACGCACTAGAGGAACAAAAGGGCGGAAAATTCTATATATACACCTTATGTCTAGAAAAACGGCTCTTCTTTTTTTTGAAACCCTTGACAATATTTTTTTAGTGGTCGTTTCAATTCGCAATGTATTTTGATACTGAACTGATCACTTAACTTGTGTCCAGCAGCATTCACTCATGCTTTTTTTGAAAATCCAGTCTTTTTTTAGTGATCATTGCTTAACACAAGGCGAAAGAAGTGACATTTATTGTTCATCCCTTTCTCTAATGTATAGCGAAAAGAAAGTTTTTTTTCTTTTAAATCCACCCCTATATATGTGTTTGGCGGTTGGTTCAATTTACGATGTAACTTTACTCTAAATTAATCCCTTAGTTTGTGTTTACCCGATTTTTTTGAAAATTCAAACTTTTTTTAATCATCACTGCCCAACAGCAGGCGACATAAGTAACTTATTCATTGATCACCCTTTTTATTTCTTTTTAAATGATCACCACCAACAGGACATACTGCCACCCCCCCCCCCCCAAAAAAAAACGCTGGTTTCTATTGAGTGAATTAACTGACCCGTTCCGATTTTCCCTCCATTCGTTCGTGGAAGGACCTGTAGATATTTCATTGTGTTTGAAATAAGAAGCTCCAAAGTCAGACCATAGATGCACCAATTTTTTCTTTGTCTGAATAACTAACAAGGGTAGCGATGGCAACTTTATTTTCAAGTTTACGTCTAAAATGGTGTAGAAAGAACGTCTTAAAACATCTGGAAACATCTAGATTCTCAAGATCTATCTAGAATCTAAGGAATGTATTACGTACTATTAATAAATTAGATGTGACCTTAGTTTCTGACATTTATTCACTGGAACATTAGTTTATTAAAAATATTTATTTCATCTTATTATGATACATTCAATAAAAATAGTACTTTATTGAAAATGTTACGGATTTCATTACTATAAATCAAATAAAAACATCACTCAATTTATCAAAAATCATATAAATAGCAATTTTTGACATCTAGACGCAACCACATGCTTTTAGATTCAGATGGAAAACTGAGCCAGTGATGTAACTCACATTTCGGTACCTGGGCCTGTCAGTCACTTGATGATGTCAATAGATGACAAAGATGTTAGCTCATCTAAAATATATATTGTACAATTGTTCGTGCCACGTAAATTTTTATGCTCATATTTTTTTCTGTCAGTAAATACTACATAAACTATGTGAAGTTGGTCTGGTCCAAATATTGGATACGTAGTGAAGATCGAACTCCCCTTACATTGAAAATGGACTGCTAGACTGGTTCGGTAAACATCGAATGTTTATACAAGTAAGCGTCTGCGCTTTCTGCATGTTTGTTCGTATTAATAGGCATGAGTATTGTTGCTCTCACTGATTTCTTTAACCACAAAATTAGTTCTTATATTAGTGCGAGCAAAGATCCCCCAGAGAACCGACAGTTTATTTCGTATAAAGTTCGATCTTGATATGTGCGTTGTAGACTAATCGTACTGATTTAAGATATGCCATTGTTTTTTCTGTGTGATATCTAGCCGGTTGGACCAGCACTCATTCCGATGCAAACACACACAGGCCAGCGAGAAACCTAGAGTAAACTGACATAAGTAATGAGAGAAGAAAAGATTTACATCTATGGTAACTTAAAACGAATAAACTTAAGGTTACAGTCTTGCATTATAGCTATGATTTAATTAGAATCCCCTCTAAAAACTTTGAATATTTCGTTCCTTAAATCTACCAAATATCCATAAGGTTTGAAGGCCTAATAGAATTGAAATCACATGAAATTTAAAGAAGAAAATTTAAATTTAGTTCTTTATATGATATCCAAAATTTCCAAAAGGGAAAAATTCACTTTGTCTGATTTTGAACTCTGTCTACCAATTGCTATTTCCTGAAGCTTTTCTCGCTGAGCAACCGAACTGACATGACCCTGAGATGGTAAGAAAAATAGCCTAAAAAGAATATGTTTTTTGAGAACATTTCGAGAAAATCCTATGGATGAGTATCAGAAAAATATGAAAAATATCTATCCATCAGAAACAATCCTCACTTCTTCTCTAGCCTATGGCCCACCCTTTCCAGGCAACTCCATTGAAATCCATTGATTACTTTTGGAGATATTAAGTGGACAAACAGACAAACAGACAAACAGACTGACGGAAAACGGAAGGACGCGACCGAATACATAAACCTCTCTGATTTCATTGCAGAAGAGATCATTTTGAAATTTCCTCTCGACTGTCATAGAAATAATTGAAAACTGTATTTCAATCATAGTTACAACGAAATGCTAAAATCATTTGGAATCAATTAGAACCCGTTGACTAAATCTGTCACCATAACTGTCAACACAGGTTTCTCCCAGTTTTTACGCTGGTCTGACTGGCTTGCTGGTTATGTAGGTATCATGAGTACAGGCCGCGCCAATTGAACGAGAGTTCCCAAATTTGAACATTCACTCTTTGTAGTTTTCAGAGAAAAACGGCTTTTAGCTTTAATTCCTCATCCCGAGTAGGTTTTTGACAAGGCCAATTTGATATGTAATTTTATGCTAAATTGGTTCTTTAGTTCATATATATCTGTTATTTGGGAGGGGGGAGAGAAATTGCAACTTGCAATCATTACCAAAAAAGGCGAATGAATTACTTTATTCATTAATCGCCCCTTTTTTTTTCAATATTTTTCAATTGATCACCCCTACACGGCATGTTGCCAAAAAACATTGATCTTGCAGGGGTTTCTATTGAATGATTTACCAAACCAATTTTTCATGGTTTCATTTAACCATAATTGCATTAAATCAATGGACTTTTTTTTAAAGATTCGGTTGCATTTCAATCATTTTCTAAATTTCTCTCGACTTTAACAGAAATAATCGAAAACTCTAGATTTGAGAGACAATATTTGCTTTAATTTGATATTGTTCGGTATGTTAATCTTACTTTGAGAATTGATGGAGTCTGATGAGGGCAGGGGATAGTTTTATGTATGGGCAATTTGATTTACTTGATGATGAGGCTTACTTAAATGAACACATTAACACACTCACTCACTCTAATACCATTTCATCAACACACTCACTTTGGCACCATTTCATCCACTCACTCACTCTTGTACAATTTCATCCACACACAATCACTTTCATACCATTAAACCCATACACTGTCACTCTCATACCATTTCATCCATACAGTAACTCTCATACCATTTCATTAACACCCTCACTCTCATGCCATTTCATCCATACACTGTCATTCTCATACCATATAGTTCATACACTCACTCTCAAACCATTTCAGCCATACATTCCCACTCTAATACCATTTCATCCGTACACTGTCATTCTCATACCATTTCAGCCATACATTCACTATCATACCATTTCGTCAACACACTTACTTTCGTACCATTTCATCCACACACTCTCTCTTGTATCATTCCATCCACTCACTCTCATACCATTTCATCAACATTGTCACTTTCATACCATTTCACTCATACACACTCACTCTCATACCATTTCATCCACACACTCTAACTCATATACCATTTCATCCACACACACACTCTCATACCATTTCGTCAACATACTCACTTTTTCATACCATTCAATCCATACACTCACTCTCATACCATTTCATCCACTGATTTTCTCAAACCCCATGAAATAATGAATCCACATGGCTAGCAGGCTCCAATTAATCCCTTTCTAACCTGAATTCTTCCATTAATCGATTCATGAACCTCACCAACACAACATTCACTTGATATTGGATGATTTCAACAGCTTAGATGATCACATACCCAGCATATGACACCCCAAGGATCATAACACATATATTACCACTAAGGATTTTGCACAAGTGCTCCATCAGTACACTACCTCCTCTTCCTACCACAAATTAACAGATAAATATATGTTGTAGACATCTATGCATTTAATCGATGTATTGTCTCTACTCCAGGTATTGAGCACTATTGAAATAAAGATTTTTTAGGAATAATATATACGATTTGCGGTAAATACTTACCCCTATATATATATATATAGAGAGAGAGAGAGAGAGAGGGAGAGAGGGAGAGGGATAGATGGATATGAATTGTGTTATATTGTGTTTTAATTCTTTTTGAAATGATCTCCTGTTATTAAACAGTAAATATATCATTTGGCTTAGACAACGTAAATTGATTAAACAAATAAAGAAAATGGAGCTTTTGCAGGAATCAAACCTGAGACCGATAGGGTCTCTGCTTCAATGTAGCGTTGCGCTACCATTGAACTAAACAGCCGCTGGTAATGCAGAGGCCCAAAATAACTGTTTTGACTCCAAATTCTCATTTTGTTTATTCACGGTCTATATCTGCTATATTTTTTTCTTTCAGTATACATATATACATATATACAAAAGCATTTTTGTGTGTGTGCGTGCGTGTGTGTGTGAGTGCACATGCGTATGTATGTGTATTTTCAAGGTTTGTTCAACATCGATAATGCAGTAAATGTTTTTAGTTTACCCCATTGTTTGTATACCCAAATTTCACTTCTACACTACGATTTTTATTTCTGGGTAGTGAATGTTTTCTGATTGTTATGTGCAAAAAGTATAGAAAATCGATATAATTTCCATCAAACTTTGCTTTCGTGACAAGGCAGTAATACTTTCATTGCTACTCCGAATACGCTTCAATGTTTTCCTTGAATCTATCAAGATGAATCCTAAGGATATAGACTAAAGGGAACAGTCCTCCTGCCCATTTCACTATTGTTCTTCACCGTATTCCCAACCATCTCCACGTATTTTCCGGAACCCTGAACCATTGTGTCGACTCCATATTAAATTCATTCCGCCTTTTTAATTAGTTTTTAGGAGAATTCCTTGCACACCAGGATCTTCTTACATGTGGTTGGACGAAGACACTGGCTTTGGCCTTTGCCCCCGTTGGAGCCACTGATTGACCTTGAAGATGTCACCATGCACATATAATTTGGTCTTGTGAAAATGGATGTTTTGCCTTCAAACACCTTCCCTAAACTCTCTGAGGCAAAATGAGTAAATAGAAAATATCCAAGTGTGAAAGCAATAATAGCCATTTTCTACTCTTTACACGCATTAATAACCAGGGAATAAGAATTATTATCCAGGAACAGAAAAGAAAGTTTCAAAAACGTTGAATAGTGCTACCAATCATTGTCTGCAAAAACCCAACATGTCAAAGGTTACTTGAAGTTATAATAACTCTCAGAGATCGTGTCATAAGATTCAATGTGCAATTCAAACAATATATTCTAAAATTATCACGAATTTCCCAACTTTTACTTCTCCGTCTCTCTCTATCTATCTATCTCTCTTTCTATCTGTCTTTCTCCTTTTCTTTACACACACACACACACACACACACACACACACACATATATATATATATATATATATATATATATATATAACACTCCGCTATTCAGAGTAGAGTACTTTTTAAGTGAGGTAACTCGATAATTGTAAGCTTATGCAATGCTCTTCCAACATGGAATGGAGGACTCTGGTAGAGGGGGAATCTATGCGTTAATAAATGTATAGCTCAAATTCAACCTTACTGACCGTACAGTTTCGTGGCGCAGAAGGAGGATACCAGCCTCTTGATCTGAAGCTAAGGTTTCGATCCTACTTCGTGGTACTGGATAATGGATCGTCTATTGCAACGCTGAAGAGTTGTAATACAACAAAACAGCTGTCTGTGAATGACACAATTATATATATATATACACATACATATATATATTGTCTCTCTTCTTTTTTCTCTTTTCTTTTAGCTTCCCTTTTCCCCCTCTCACATTGAGTGAGTTGGGGTTGCTATGTCGTGTGTAGGAATAACTGGCCATTGAAAGTGAGCCCCTCCCTCTTCCATTGCATGACGGACGAACCAAGCTAGCAATCAAGACACACTGTGTATCATATAGTTTAGAATCGTGTAACCGTGTTGTGAAAAATGAAGACCGTCTTGTTTTTTCTAAGTCTTGTTTTGTTTTGTTTTTTAAATTCTGGCGTTAGATGTTTTAATACATTGTTCACTTTTCCCAATGCATACAATATGACATACTTGATGCTTAAAATTCCCCTTTCATGTTTATCAGCGTAATCTGGGACTATTGGTAAGTAATCCAACTGCTCAAATCTGTGTCGGGGATCAAATCGAGGCAACGAATCAGCAGCGCACTCGGTGAATAGTCAACAAGAGAGGAGCCCAATTTATGTCCTTTTACCATAAGTATTCATCCAACTACGATATGTCTTATTTTAATGCATCCTCCCAATAGTCACTTATGGAGCTGAAACATGGAACCTTACCAAGAAACAGATCTGCAAATAGAGAACCATGCAACGTGCACATGAAAGAATAATGCTGGGCCTCACATGGAGAGACCACAAGACAGCACAATACATCTGGGAAAAGACAAGAGTCAGGGACATCATAGAATCCATTAAAAATCTCAAATGGTAGTGGGCTGGCCATGTTGCAAGAATGACAGAGAACCGATGGACATTGTAATTCACGACGTGGGTCCCCCGAGATCACATGCATAACCAAGGCCGGCAGAATATTAGATGGAGGGACGAGCTAGACAAAGTCAGAAAGTACTGGCTCTGCGACACCCATGATAGAGAAGTGTGGCAAATCCTTGGGAAGGTCTATGTCCAACGATGGACGTTGGAAGACTGATGATGATGATACGTCTTATAAGAATTAGTCATAAAAAGGATATTCATCGGTGTTGACACACCGAATTTCTCTCCCCCATAATTGAATCGTAGCCGGTGAAAGGTTCTATCCCTTTTATATTTGTGTGTGTCTACGTGTGTCTGTGCGTTTATGTGTTCCAGCACTCTAGGTCATACCGAACAGATTTGAAAATTGGCATCAGTCCTCCACTTGACCCCCTCTAAAAAAATTGGTGGGGTTGACCTTTGGGGGGCTTCATTTGACGGGTTTATTGATAACATCGAGATTCTTACTCCATTTTTTCATTATTTCTGATGGAAATAACATCTAGATTTTAAAAAATCTATTTTAGATGTTTTCAGTGGAAAACTTCAATGATGTCATAGATAGAATTTATTTTCACCGTATTTATTCTCCAATGGATTTTTTTACATGAATTTAGATGCAATGGTTGTTCAATCATTGACTGTGAGAGCGTGTTTCTCATAATTTCTTACGTTTTGTAATTTTGTCGTATATAAGAAACTGTCAACCAAAACTGTCATCAAACGTGACAACATTGATTTTCTTCGGTTTTCCGGTTGGTCAAGCTAGCTGATGGGCAGACTTATGTAAAGTGCTTACAGTCAGCACCAATGGAGTTAGAGGGCTGAATATTTTTTACGTTTGCTCCTTATCATTTCTAAAAAAAACATTTTTTCAAATTCCCCTTTAATAGGTTTCGTGGTCAATTTGCCATGTAAGTTTCTTCTAAATTGGACTCGAGAGAAGTAACTTATTCAGCGATTACCCCTTTCCCCAATCTTTTTATTGATCACCCCTAACATGACATTTGTCTAAAGACATTAGTCACCTAACGTTTTCTATTGATTGACTAACCAGACTTGTTTTGGTTCCACTTTTAAATTCCTGCAGTGAATTTAATCGGTGAGACATAAACAAAAACAGATAATTAAATCATCGAATCATTTATCTTTCGGTTTTCTGGTCTCAAATCTGATGCCAGACGAACAGAACTTTGGTTTTTATTTACTTTTTTGGTCATTTTCGAAAGTTATGGTGAACAATTCGTGTACCCTTGTTGTAAAAATCACTTCCGTTCCAGGTTGCTGTTTGTTCTCGTTTTTCAACATTTTGAAATTTCAATCCTCGTCAGAGTTCAGATCGAAGAGTATTGCTATTTAATAGTATATTGGTTTCTTACAGCGTGACAAGAAACATTTAAATAGATAAAAACACATTGTTTTTTAGCATATGTCTACTTCACCAATGCTGTCAAAAATGATAGCATAAATAGAATACATGCATACTCATTGCATTTTATAGGTGTAGGTAATAGAGATTTGCAATGAGCTCGGAGAATAGCCTTTTATACGCATTGCATTTCATATCCAAGGATAATAGAGATTTGTATTGCAGTATGCTTGGAGAATAGCCTTCTACACACATTGCATTTCATATCCAGGGATAATCGAGATTTGTGTTGCAGTGTGCTTGGAGAATAGCCTTCTACACACATTGCATTTTATAGACGTGGACAATAGAGATTTGTATTGCAGTGAGTTTAGAGAATAGCTTCCGATACACATTACATTTCATAGACGTGGATAGTAGAGGTTTGTACAGACGTGAGCTTGGAGAATAGACTTCTATACATATTGCATCTATATATGTGGATAATAGAGATTTGCATTGCAGTGAGCTTCAACACACATTGCATTTTATAAACGTAGATAATAAAGATTTGCATTGCAGTGAACTTAGTGGATTAAGATCTGTTGGCCACAAAAGGATTTTTTAATCATATATTTTGTTTTTTTTTCCATTTTCTATTATTATTATTCAAATTCGACATTTTCTTAGGTCATTAGAGCATGAATGAAATTCTATGTTACTACATCTGTTGTATGAATGACAGCCTATTTTATCACGTCATTTTCGTCCCTTAGCGTAATAGCAGTCATCTGCACATTTCAAATCGTTATATGTGTGGATTCTTGCTCATACTTGTCCGTAATACGTAGATGTTTATGCTTCATTTTCTGTCCGTGGATATCAGATAATAAGCTTAGTTTGGCACAAGGTTCCAAGTATGGGGCATCCTGTGAGGATCGAATTCCCTTCACAATGAGTGTTTATGTATGGGAATTTCTCTGAAATTCATTGAGGACGTTTAGAAATATCTCGTGGATAATTGCAAACTTTTGGGTGACATTACATTATGTATGACTACGACGTAGGTGAGGTAACTGTTGATGGACCTGCCCTAAAACTTAATCACATTCCAGAGCTTATTATTCACCCTTTCGAGCTATTTTATATAGATTTATTTTGAACTTCTGGAGATATTGTGTGGATAATGTACAAATATTGGGGGGGGGGGATTGAAAAATATCCCCCAATTAGAAAATGTAATCATTTCAACCGAATTACATTGACATTTCGTTTAGTACTTTTGAAGACCTTGTGGGGAGAGACTCATAGAAAGATAAATAGCTGTAAAGATGCAACTGAATGCATATACCTCCCCTATTTCGTTAGCAGAGGTAATTCAGCTCATGGCCAAATCCAGTTGGGTACACCAGTTCTCGTACGATCATAAAAGTTAAGCAACGTCGAACCTGGTCAGTACTTATGCCGGTGACCACTTGGGAATACCTGGTGACGTATGCGAAATGGTGGAGTGAGTGATGCAACTTCGGGGCCTTGTTGCCCTTAAACCCCTTTTGCGTATTGCTAGCCGGGGAAGAAAACTTGCACTTGGCAGGATTACAACATAAATCACTTGTATTAAAAATTGTTACTTTAAATGCAAATTTAACATAAAATTACGGTGACTTTTGACAAACTTGATAATGAATCGTTGAATCGGTTATCGACTTTATGTTACATCGTTGAGTTTTTTGTCGCCAAATTTTCTATCATCGAATCTCAGTCGCCTACATTTGAGTCATTGCCACTTGTAAGTCATCAAAAATTGTGATACGGTGGTTGCAAAAAATCGATGCATTAAATACTCAAAATGAATCTAAACAAGAAAAATGTGTGTTTGGATTGGTAGAAGGGGGCATCGTACATCTGGCAGCTACTCAAACCTCTTAACTTTCCACCAATGTAGAGTTTGCGATAGTGTACCAAGAATTGTTCATCTGAGAAGACCTGCTGTTGACCGCCTGATATGCAAGTTCTTCTGGGGCTTCTTGTAACCGCTTTTTGTGTTGTATAATGCCTAAGCACAATTTGGGGAAGAGGTCGCCTGTGGCGCAATATATTGGAGTACAAGTAAGGCTGTTTACGACCTGATGAATGTTAATGAAAGGTATCACTTTCAGGTAAAAAATCGATACTGAGAAGAAGAAGAAATCCTCTACTTCAAGCTTCTAAAACGTGAGGTAATGGTCAATACCACCATCTCAGCTACTGCATTGAATGTCTCTGTGAGGAGAATTCAACATCGTTTATAGAAGTTTCAAGAGTTGTTCCACGTTAAAATAGCACAAATAAATGCTTTGTAATCAAATTATGTTTGCACATCCGAGTGTCATTATGGATATTTTTTTTATATCAAGACTTGTTTGTAGTACATTGCGCAGTTATAATTGGTACACTAAATTTTTAAGTTCATCATTTGTTCTCGATACTAACTCAATTACGGTGTCATGTTTGTCAATTGCTGTCTCATAAATATCGTAGGTGACCTCGTAATTGCTTGTATTTCACGGATAACAAACGATGCACAAAACTTGGGTCACAATTCTCCTTGTTATTCTTGTTCTACATTTTATATACTTTTGACTGTGTAGATAGTAAGAGCGGGTTGTTAGATTGTTGATCCACTGGCTTTATCAAAACTTCCGTACGATAACCTTTAATGCGTGGAGGGTGTTTTTTCACCCCTGTGGATCTTGAAATGACAGGTTTCCTTACAAGTTGGATATAATAACCTTTAATGGTGGAAAGGGATTTTGTTTCTCCTTTTGTTAGGGTCTCATCGCACTGGCTACCCCCACAGAATAGTTTTCTGCATTGATCTCACTTCCTGATCATATACTACTTACAAAAGACATCATTTTGCGGTTGGTTACTAGAAACCATCAACCAACCGTCTGATATTTCTGAAAAATTTGACTTCACATCAGGAACCTTTCTTATTTTGACTATTCTTATTTTGCTTGATTTATCCACTTGCCATTTTTCCATTCTAATTTTTCGGAAAATCCAACTGTCCTCCTATTTGACGCCCTGGGTGACTTCCCATGTGACAAGTGCGTAGGACTGGCCTAGACTGAATTATCTCGTTATTCAGTTTGTCACTTGATCTCAATACTTGAAATGTTATGGTTTTTAATGGTTGACTCAAAAATAGTGTAGGTGATCTCAAACAATAATATTTCTATGACACACAATGCAATATGCATTATATCAAATTTTACTCTTAGTTCTACAATTTTATATAGTTTTCAGTGTGAGATAGTGGGGTAGTGGGAGTAGGATTTCAGAAGTGGTAGTAGTTACAGGATAGTAATCCAACTATCCAGGTTACAAAGTGCAACTTGTCTTGGCACCAGAAGTCCAGTTATGAACTGTCAGGCTATTGACTTACTGATCATATATGTATAAATATTTTTTATCACGTCAAGAATAATCATTTCCAGTGGTTTATTTATGGATTGTGAGGAAGCTGCCGATTCTAAAATGCCACCTGCCATTGCATTTTATGACTCTAAGAACGCCTTCAACTCAGTTGAAATCCCCAAGGTTATTGATACAATCATTAGCACGGTGTAGACTCAGCATATGTCATAGTATTGCAACATATCTACCAATATAACAGTCCCCTCATTAGGCTACATAAATACTCGGGCTCGTTCCTGCTGGAAAAAGGGGTGAAGCAAGGAGATACCAGCTCACCAAAATTCGTCACTGCCTGCCTCGAGATGACCTTCAAGAATCTAGACTGGGAAAATAAAGGAAACAGAATAAACAGCGAATACATAATCAACCTTAGATTTGCAAACGACGTTGTCCTTTTTGTTGAGAACCTTCACGACCTCCAGATGATACTGCACTCACTAAACGAAGAAAGCAAGTTGGACCCACATGATATTACGTAAAAGAAATATCATATACAACGAATACGTTGAAGACAAAGACACAATAATCAGACTCGGAGACCATTCCAGCTATCTTGGAGCCGGAGCCGACAAAATACAAGATCGCGTGACAAACTAGATAAGTTCAGAAAGTATTGGCTCCAAGACGCCCATGATGAAGTGGTCTGGCCAATTTTGGGAAAAGACTATGTCCAACGAAAGACGCCTAAAAGACTGATGTTTATGAAATGGCGAATCTTTGATCCGTAGGCTTTATTAAAACTTGCCCACGGTAACGTTTATTTTGCGTAGAGGGTGTTTATTCCCTTTTGTGAATGACAGGTTTTATTGTAACTTTGACATGATGACCTTTATAGCATTGAAGACATTTTTTTCTTCTTTTGTTGGGGGCCAAATAAACTGATTGTCCCTCAGAAAGCTTTCAACTATCGATTCCACTGATCATATCCTCTGAACAGATGACGTCCTCCAAAGATTTTTTTCCTTTCTCAATGTTTTGTTTAAGGTGTTTTGTTTCTGGATTCCAAAGTCAAAGTGACCTTACTCGAGTCATAGATCTATAGCCTTACTTAACTTATCTCAGTATCATGACTGTCAATGGCTGACTAACAAATCTTGAAGGTGATCTCTTACTATACCATACTCCACATATGATACAGTATACATACTACTCAATATGCAATACACAGTACTACTCTAGTTTATTCATTTTATATACTTATGACAGTGTGATAGTAAATTAGTAGATGGATAACGACAGCAGTGGTAGTAGTCGTAATGTTGTAAACTAACTAACCAATACTTAAACAGAAGCATATTGGCTCAAACTTATAAGATTAATTTTACAAGTAAAAAGGAATATTTTCCAGTATTTATTTCAGATCGGAAATGATATTTATAACATGAATGAAACACAGTAGCCTGCATGTGTACCTGAACTTGTTATCTAAAAATATCTAAATTTATCCTGAGTAATCAAAAAAAAAAAAAAAGATCTTTCATCTAAAATTATCTGAAAAAATAGCGACATAAGGTTTGGGTATTATATGCAATGACCATAGATACCAAAAGAAGAACGTTTTCGAAGGAAAAAAAAAGAAGAAAGTTTTGGCACCTAATGGTGTTCTTGTGCAAATCTTGAAAGTTTTAGCACCAGGAATGTGTCAACAGGCACACACTAACGAGTGGACAGAAGAATATGTAGCCCACTTGGCTGGTCGGGAGGGAGGGCCATTTGTAGGGCTACGGAGGTTCGATTCAAGTACGCCATAATTTATTCATAGCGTTCACAATTCAACAGAGAAGTGTACCTCCATTGTTTGATACGTTCATTGTTATAATTCTTGTGGCACGTAGCGTATTGCTCATGTACGTCCATGTCATGCTTTTATTTATTATAGTATAAATATTTATATCCTTAGCTGGGTTTCTTTCCCTTCTAAGGCAAAAATTCAACCTACGTGTTTGCCATGAATAAAACCAACTGAAACAAAACCCAAACAAACAAACTCCATTAATCTTAAAAAGAAGAGTCAACTGCCGATGTATCATCCTGACAGTCACCTATGGATCTGAAACACGGAACCTGACCAAAAGATTGGCCCTCAATATATAATCCCGAAAATGTTGGGAACATAGTGAGAACACCTACTGAGGGTAGAAAAGAAAGTTTGAAGTATAATAAGAGGGTATAAAGAGAGAGAGAGAGAGAGAGAGAGAGAGAGAGAGAGAGAGAGAGAGAGAAGGCAGAAAAAGTTGGGTTGTTTACTGAGAAAGATGTTTGTGCATGGAATCAATTCATGTTTGTATAACATTTAGATAAAAACATGGATGTGCAACGAATATTGGAAGGAATAAGAGAGACAATGGAAAGATACAGGCGAGAGAAACGCAGAGGCTTTAGGTAATGGATGATCTTAGATGTTACCATTCATAGAATTTCCACAGGTCCAGCTAGTTACAGTAGTAATAGTCTGCGATATTAGCTTGGTAACAACTAATGGATGGCGAGGCATCCAAGCAGAGAAGGGTATCTCTGTTGTTCGAGTTTGATTTAGTACAATGCCGCGAGTGTAGGACACCTAGTGAGGGTCGTAATCGCTGCAATAGTAATAATTTGCGATATTGGTTTGCCAACCTCCATCCCACACCTTAACATCGACACAAAAGATATTATTGATGAATGCAGAGTGCACAAAATGTCCATTGTATTTCTAAGAGTTTCTTTTAACTCAAATAGCAATGGGCTGGACATGTTGCAAGGATGTCAGACGACTTCTCACAACGTGGATTCCCAGAGATCATATGCGAAACTGGAGCCGACAGAAAGTAAGATGGTATGAAGGGCTAGGTAAATTCAGAAATTACTTGGTGAAGATAGACATTTCCAACGACGGACGCTAACAGACTGATGATGATGATGATGATGATGATGATGATGATGATGATGATGAACAATTGTTGCTATTGGAGATGGAGAAAGGATCTATCCTTTTTTTTGTTATATGTGTGTGTGTTTATGTTTATGTTTTTTGTTAGTGTGTTTCAGCGCTTCTGGACATACCTTTTCATGAACAGACTTGAAAATTAGCATCAGTAATCCCCTAGCCTCTTTCTAAAAAAACAAGTTTTTATTTCTTTATTTTTGAAAAGAGCTTTTCTGGGAGTTATTTCAACGGATTTAATAATAGCATCAAATTTCCCCAGAATCGAGATATTTCTAAATGGTTTCACTCCGTTTTAGATGTTTTCCAGTGCCAGTGATGTTCGGAATAGAATTCATTCTGACCATATTTATTCTTCGATGGAATTTTTTGAATTTATTTTCCATTTGTCTTAATGTGCATTTTCTATTTTCGAATCGTACGGCCTACAGTTTTCTATACTGATGCCTTGACGTTTTCGTCTGTACTTGCACCAATTTTTTAGCAGCTGATTAAAGGGAACTGCCAACACCTTTTGCTACAAGTCCATGTTAGATTTGCTCCTTGAAAGCGTTTTATAATCTTTTCCAATATTGCAATCGAGAGTTTTGCTATTGAAGCAATGTTACCTGTCGATTTACCCTGTCAAACAATAAGTCAAATAGGTCGTCAATGTCAGTAAGTACTTTTCTTTTAACGGTACACAAATTTGACTTATGCTAGTTTTTGTTTTAAAAATTAAAAATACCAGGTGATCCCATAATTTTCCTTCCATTTGATCTGCAAAAAGATAAGCCAATATTTTAAATATTTCATGGGGCCAAAATATCAAACTATCAAACAAAAGTTTTACTTTCATACCTGTAATTTGTTTATTCGACACAAAGAAAAACAAATCTTTGGGTAAACACCCTCTGAGTGTGTCAATTCGATGATTTGTTTTCCTAGAGTACGTCGGATGAACATAAGTAGAATGTCATCGCTAAACGTTTTTCTCTTTGAATTAATAAATTTCATATGAAATAAAGAGATTAGTCTCTGGATTTGTATGATGCTTTTAACACGCTATTTACATTACGGAGATTGATTCAGCAGTGTGAGGTGGTCGGGCGAGCGAGCGGTCGGAGAATGAAAACAGCCCACGGACATTTCCCGATATTCAATCAGGAAAATTTCCCACCAAATTTATATCCTGCAGTCCATGAACATGAGCAGAGTGGATGAAAGAATATCTAGAATTAGGTCTGGTTAGTCAAGCAATAAAAACTGCTGCGTGACCAACGTCTCTCGGCAACATTCTGTGTTGGGGGCGATCAATTGAAAAATCGGCAAAAGTGGTTATCAATGAATAAGTTACTCCTCTTGCCTTTAGTTAGACAGTGGTCATTATTTTTTTTCTTCAAAAAACAAGCATGAATGCTCCTGGATATACATTAAAGGAGCAATTTAACATATATTTACATTTCAAATTGCCCGCCCTCACTAAAAACCGTTATTTGAGGGGCTGGTGGAAAAAAAACGTTTGTTTTTTTTCTAGACATAATAACGGGTGAATGTTTTACCCCCATTACTGCAACCTGTACATATGATATATGCATACATACGTAGCTAGCCAGACAGCCAGACCAGCTTGGAAACTGAAGAAACGTTAACAGCTTTCGTTGACGGTTTCCAATAACAAGGCAAGTGAATCAAGGAAAACCAATAACTTTTTGGTGAGTTTATCAGAGAAAAGACTTTTGAGTATTTCAGTTTTTGTCTCTCGTGTCACTCTTTTATCGTTTTTTGTTTGTTTTTCTTGGTTACTTTGTGTGTGTTTGTGTGTGTGTGTGTGTGTTTGTATGTGTGTCTGTCTATGTGTGTTTGTGTGTTTGTATGTGTGTTTGTGTGTGTGTGTGTGTATGTGCTTGTGTGTGTGTCCGTCCGTCTGTCTCTGTGTGTGCCTCTGTGTGTGCCTCTGTGTGTGTTCGTGTTTGTGTGCCTCTGTGTGTGTGTGTGTGTATGTGTACGTATTTGTGCGTATGATTTAAAAAAGAATATTTACAGTGCTGGTCACGATAACCGGCACCCTTGATTTTTTTCTTTGTATAACCTGTACAGCATCTTCCGAAATGAATGGAAATCGACTATTTCTGTATCATGAGAATATTTTGATATTACGAATCCTTACTGGGTGTTACACTCGGCAAATCTTTCTCTTGTGGGAGAATGATTTCGTCAACTGCTTACTTGCACCTACTTTCTCAGTCAAACAAAGCGGCAGACCACTGACGAAACAATCATGTCAATACACACACACACACACACACACACACACACATATATATATATATTGAGAAATGGAAGTATGATCTGATGGGATGATTATTAATTGCGTTATTTCACATTCGAAACTCTTACTTGAAATGATATCCCGTCATACCAAGGTTAACATATCACTTGACTCGGACAACTTAGAGTAAATAATTTTTTAAAATGGGCCTGCAACAGGAATCATTGCTCTTACCATTGTACTAAACAGCTGATGGTAATATGCAATTATACATATTATGAGTTGCATGTACTATTATTAATTTTGGTAGATTAAAATTATCCTAGTTAGTTGAAACCTGTAAGGTTAATATTTATGTAACCCATTATGACTCTTTTATTGTGCATATTTTATTTATTGCTAATTGATATTTGCGCTTAGTATTTATCATTGAGTGAATTTGATTTATTGCGTTATTTTAATAGAGTTTTAGTATGTGTGGTTGTTTGTTATTATTATTATGAGTTTTACTGAGTGTTATAGTTTATTATTCTATTATTTTTCCATCTGAACGCAGTCTTCATTTGTGGATAGTCTGATTTGAGTTAAAATTTTTGTTTGTGTCTACATTTTGACATCATTTATTTTCTCTGGTCCAGATTGTTCTTTCTATCTTTGAATTTTTAGATTCTTAGTCCCTCTTCAAGGCACAAGTAGTATTTGCCTTTAAAATCATTTGGAGATTTGGAGTTACTCATAATAGCCTATTTCACTGAAGGTGTAAGTTTTTTCAAGTCGCCTAAAGTATTCTGTGAGTGCATTTTCATAGGTTAAAGTTTTTAAATTAAGAAGTGATCTATTGTGGTTGTAGTATCGAGGTTTCAATGGGTCCTTTGAGATTCCAACGTAGTATTTCTCTATTGTATGGTTGTTCAGTTGTTGTGATAGCTGTTGTGCATTTATTGTTTATGGGACATGTGTTTTCATTTTTACGGGTACTTTTGCTTTTGGTTACATCATTTCTGCTCCTATTGTTATCGCTGTTATTAACATTTTTGTTAGATTTAATTATTTCTCATTGTGTGCATTTATTATACCATCTATTTCTATTAAGAATCTTGTATGGTTGATTTTCTATGAGGGAATGTCTGTCAATTAGTTGGAGGAAAATTTTCAATATTGATATTTATTAGTTCGCAGTGAGGTGGCTTGAATCAAATGACTTTTCTTTTTTCCTTTCTTTTTTTTGTCCTTGGTGTTGCTATTATTAAAGTTATTATCTATGTTTGCTATACATTTCAATTCGTGATTAAAGCCACTTTTTTCAAGGCAAATATTTTCTGTGGGATGAATTATCATCAAGTCCAGTGTTGATGGGGTTAAGAATCTGTTTTAGTACTGATATTGATTTCATGTTGAAGTATGTGGGGTTCATCTTTTGAATGTGGTCAATAAGAGTTATTTCCCTTGTTAAGGGTAACATCAAAGAAATTCATAACGTTTATGTTGAACATCATTTCTATTTTAAAACCTATGTACTGAATATATTGATGATTTTCCTTTTGTAGTCAATTGGTTTTTGGTCCTTTGTTGTCATCTACAACTGACAAACCATCATCTCTGTAGATGCTGTTTTGCTGTTAGAACATACTCCCATATGATCTTTGCTATCACAACATTAACGCAATACAGACCAAAAAACAAAACACGGAGAAAACATTATACCGATTCTGTTGAACCCAAACCAGAGACTGATCAATCCATTCCCCTGAAGTCAATGTGTTAGACATTGAAATATCGTGTCGAGTTTTTTTCCCAAGTATTTTGTCTTTCTATCTCTCTCTCTTTCTCTCTCTCTCACACTCTCTCTCTCTCTCTCTCTCTCTCTATATATATATATATATATATATATATATATATATGCAATGCTCTTCCAACATGGAATGGAGCACTCTGGTGGATGAGGAATATATACGATAAATAGATATATCGCTTAAATTCAATGTCATTGACTGTCCAGTTCCGTGGTGTAGAGGGAGGATACCAACCTCTGGGTGTGAAGCTAAGGTTTCAATCCTGCCTCGTGGAACTGGATTGGATAATGGATAGTCTATAACCACACTGAAGAGTTGTATTACAACGAAATAGCTGTCTGTGACACAATAAAAGTTATATATATATATATTATTTCAGACCAGGATAATAAAAAATCTCTTCTCTACATCAATTGCACTGGCTTTAGAAGCAAGAGAAACAATTATATCTCGCATCTACCAACTTTTAGGTATACATATTTTAAGCTAAGGTGTGTTACTGTTAGAATGCTAGGAAAACGTTTGGGTATGAATATGAGTGAGTGTGTGTGTTTGTATATGTGTGTGTATATGCAATGCATGTTTGTGAGTATGCATTTACATAACAAAGAATACTCCATTATTCTTACATGATTCCATTCATCAGGTAATGCATTGCTAGGAAGCCATTGTGTTCAACATACATAATTAATAGCGATAAATATTTTATCTCCTTCAGATTCAATTCATACCCAAACGTTTCTATAGCATTCTAACAGCAAATCGCCCGTGCTCAAAATCTGTATCTAAAAAAAGCTGGTAGATGCGAGATATGATTATTTCTCTTTCTTCGAAAACTAGTACAATTGATGTACAGATGCAATTCTTAGCTTCTGTGTATGAGATGAATTTATGATCTGAAAAGAGGGGTCGGCAAACCTTTTGGGCTGTGGGCTGGATTAGAATTTTGATTTCTTTTTTTTTTTTTTTTTGCTTTGCGAGCCAAAAACAAATAAAAATGTAACAATAATTATATAAAATGACGGATGCAGCTCGGTCTTTTTTGAAATACTTCAATTATTTTTGTCAAACACCAGTCTAAACCTGGAGTTGATTTTTTTTCTACCATCATAACAGGAACAAGAACAATCCGTACGAAATTTTGTCATTATCAGTCTTTTATCGTCCGTCTTTAGGCATAGACCTTCCCTAGGATTCACTACACCTCTCTATCATGGGTGTCACGGAGCCAATACTCTCCATCTTGTATTCTGCCGATCTCGGTTGCACATGCGATCTCTTGGGATCTATGGGTGAGACAGTTTTCTACTATTCTTGCAACATGACCAGCCCTATGCCATTTGAGTTTTCTTATAGATTCTACGATGTCTCGGACTCCTGTTTTCTTCCTGATATATTATGCTGTCTTGTGACCTATCCATGTGAAGTAGAGCAAGTTTCCTTGATTTGCTCATTACATGGTTCTCATTTTTAGGGTCAGTCTCTTGGTTAGGTTCCATATTCCAGCTCCATAAGTGACTAGGGGAAGTTGCATTTGTAGTATATTCTTCTTTTTAGGATTGATCTTATAGTTTTTGAAGGTTGGGCTTGCTCTGCCGTAGGTTTGCCATCCTAGAGTGAATCTCCGTTTGATTTCTCCTCCGTTTGTGGTTTTCATGGAGATTCGTTGTCCTAGGTCGATGCAGTGGTTTACTTTCTCCAGATTTGCATCTTCGATTTCGATCGTTGTGTTTTCATTTACGAAATGGTTGTTGCACATGACCTTCGTTTTGCTAAAGGTCATGTGTAGGCCGACTTTATTGCTTTCTTCGTTTGCATGAAATTTAAGAGAGTAAAAGTAAACATTGCCCTTCAGTGATCTGAAATCCCAGACAACTGATTGATAGGCAGGTGTCTTATCGACTGAGATAAACTCTCACATATGAACAAAGTTTATGTTACAGATAAGCAAAAGCATAACTTCATTCTCATAAAAAAATACATATATATTAAAAGAATGTTTTCATATTTGTTTAATTTACCATACATACGATGGAAACGTTGCATGAATCAACTTCAGTCGGCATCAAAGTAGAAGTTAAGTTTGACCCCGATGCAGCCAGGCTTATTCATCATAAGAATATATACCTACGGAAACTTCCAGGTGCTATCAATAAATGAGAGCTATTAGATTCGTTCAGGGGGAAAAATTGTCAAATAGTGGTTTAAATTTAGCCGAGTATATTGATATAACAACAGAAGTGTGTAGCGTTAAAACATGTTTAGACATAAAACATTGATTTATTTGAGGCTACTATAAAAATGAGACTTTTCCTTCATTTTCTTTTTTTCGATACTAGATTGTATTTTTCGCTAGCCGAAAATAGATAAGGAAAACAAAGAATGTTTCTATGGAACTTCAAACATTTAAAGAAGTCGGTCCGTCGGATGGAATGCAGGATGGATTTAACCCGCAAGCGATAGATCGTTGATCCCTGATCTAAAAGTTGATGTCTTTAGTTGCTGCATACTTTTGAGCAAAAAAGTCTGTCTGAAAGTTAAAATGACTTTTCCTTCTTACAACCTGATTGAACCTCGGATACACTAATGTGTATTAAATGTAGAATTTTAAAAAGGCAAAATATATTGGCCATAGAATCGGCGTCGGTTTGAGTTAATTCGATTTTATTATCCTGTAAAGAGGAAGATAAAAAAATTTCAAAAATATTTGGAATTGATGAGATGGCAAAAAAAAAAGAAGAAAGACAGGATTTCATCTTACTAGCTGTTCAGTACTCGATTTCCAACGATAAAAGAAGCCACTTGAAGAGACGCTGCAAGGGGGAAAATCTCGTTAATCCTGGAGAGAGATAGACAGAAGCTGAGAGGTAGAGGAAGAGAGAGAGAGATAGAGACAGAGGGAGAGATCAGAGTTTTTGCGACCATTTAATCAATATTGGTTACAGACTCTCGAAGAAATCTCTCAAGAGTTTAATGTCTCTCTAAAGAAAAGACGCCGATGACAGAAGACATGGAAGTATCTTATCATTATTTAGTTCCTGACCTCTAAAGCAGTTCTTTAACCCTTTATGTAGTAACGGTACTTTAAAATCCAATTTTTATTTTTAGATTAATTCGAGATCTGCGAGTCCCAGTAGTCCGGTTGGAAATCAGAGTTTTCCTAATCCTAGACTGGTTGCCTTCCTAGATTAGATAGCACAATCTTCCCCACATTTTTATTCATAGCTAGAGATAGGTAGATGGATTCATATACTTGTAATTGTTTGGGATAGGTAAGATTAAACATTATATTGATTTATTTATTTCGAATTTGTCCATGTTGAAAAATTAACTAGAAAGTATATAATTTAGAGTTAGTGTTTAGGGTTAGTGTTTAACCCCGACCTATCGATCACATTAACCCCAACTACATGCCATACTGGCTCCAAAGTATTTTAGATAATGTTATTTGATCATCTGTAAAAATCTAGCCCGTTAGACATACAAAATAGTCATTTTCTGTCGGCACCAATTTCGCATATGATCTCTGGGGGAACCACATTAGTGCAAAGTGACCATATACAGCCCAGATCGAAATTTGAACTCTGATCGCCGATCCCATTGTCTTCACCGTCGCTGCGATACCAATCGCTTTCCAAGCTGAGAGATTATATTGGTTACATCCGGGTTTTTTTTCTCAATTGTTTTTCTTTTACCTAATCTCTCTCAAATCGAAACAAGTCTAATCTTCTGGGTTCCTTGAGTTCAATTGTTGCTTAATCAACAAACAGTCTCTATGGCTTCGTCTGTTTTGAACGTTTTTTGTTTTACTTCGTTTCTCTTAAACTTAAAGAAATGAGGAAATCGAAAACATTTTTCACCAAAATATACAATGACTTATTACTGAAATATCAGGCGAAATTCAAACGGTGTCTCCGTCTTTAGATTTGAATTTTCAAAACAGAATCCATAAACAAGCCTGGATCCCTTGCTTCATTGTAATCTAAAAGGTAAACAAAACAGAATCTATTTCTCCATATAATATTATTCCTAAACTACGTCTCGCATTTTAGCTCGTTCGTTGGTAATTCCTGTAAATGGGATTTGAAAACTTCAGCAAAACGTTCTGACCTCAGGCTAGAGAGAGAATTCGTTATTGGCTTTTGCGTATTTGTTGTCACTGGTTTTTGGTGAGGTCATTGTCATCGTGGTGACGTACGAAAATAAGGTTAAAACTCAAATAAGTAGGAGTTTGAGAATTATTTGAAAGAACATACAAGAAAAATCTAAACCTAAATTGAATAAAGTGTATATGACCCCCCAGAGTTGTTCCCTAACCCTCAAATGGAAAAAAAAATTTTTAAAAGAGACGTAAAGCTAAAAGCATGAATTACCTGTTTTTGAATTCTATTATGGTTCATTGGAAGAGTCCACTGTTCCAAATGGTGAGTCAGAGATATTTTTGTTGGCAAACCTATTACCTTCAAGATGTAGAGTCCATGGTTGCGGACAGAGGATAAAAAAAAAAAACATACTGTTGTGCATTGAATTTACACGCACTAATTTACATACAAATTTTTTACTGGTTGACAATAGTCAATTCGCACGCGCTGGATCGAAATGGTGGTATTGGGACGTTCAAGTCCCACGGCTTGTTCGTTAGAGAGGCGACCCTCCAATCATTAACCGCCATCTCAATTTCCCCCTTTCGACATCTCGTAGTACAAGTGGAAAATGGACTTTTTGAAAAAAAAAGAAAAAAAGAACATTAGTGCTTGCATTAGTACACATCCCGAACACGAAAACTACATTATTGATACAAATACTATTTGGGTCCAAACAAGGAAACTACATTATTTAAACAAATGTGATTCAAGTTGAGCTGCACTTATCTCACAATAGAATTAATGACCCTAACTCTGGTCAGTTCGTTTTATGTTCACTTCGCTCTGATACCCTTGGGAAGGCATGAATCCATCGTCCCCGCAACTGGGGATAAACCAGGACTAATAGGGCTCCCTAATCGTTAGAAGGTAACTAATCTATGTGAAAGACAAGTCTGATTACAAACAAGGGAGTGAAGACCCTACAAAGTGGTTTGACGTCAGCTCCTGTAGCCAAGCTAATGCTAGACGTATCACTCTCTGTTTTCCTACATCAACAAGAGAGTGATTTTGGCCACTGGATATCCCAGGTATCCATACGCTTCGCCCAGGCATGTGCCCCTGGAGGAGTCACTCCAGTGTCTTTCCATGGTCTGTAGAGAAAAGAACAGAGTCCTTCCAGTTACACCAAGGAAGTATGGGAAATTAAGTACAGTTAGAAAAACGAAGATTCCCCCCGCCCCTTCCATTGTCTATAGAGACAGAACAGGTCCATTCATTATGATTCAAGTGTCCGGACAGAAACGTTAATAAATTGCCAGTGGTCAACTTTGAAAAAAAAAAAAGAAAAAAGAAGATATCGGTCAAGTAACGATCGAATACGCTCGTGTTATGCGAAGGCGGGGTGTCATCAGATAATGTGGAAACTATTCTAGCATTCAACTAATAATTTCGTCAGTCTTTTTTTTTTGCCGAACTGAGAGAGACTGATCCATTCATCTCGATTCGTCACACGTCACTTTAACGTCTGGGTCAGATATTGAAAGGGTAAAGACGACCAACGAGATTTGAGGTTCCATTATGAGTCGGGGAGGTCCAGTCATTTCCGGGCGCTCGCATCCTGGTCAGTCAGATGGCTCAGGAATCAGGGTTGTAGGGGGAGGGGAGACATTACATTAAATATTCTAATATTAGAAACTGCAAACTCTGTTCCAACTTCCGATTGAAGATGATTACTACAACTTTTATAGATAAGAAAAATATGAAAACAGGTCTGATTAGTCACTCAATAGAAACCTGCACGTGCTCGACGTCTTTTGGTAATATGCCGTGGAAAAAAAGGGGTGATCAATGACTAATTACTTACTTTTCTAGACTTTTCTCTAGCAGAGATCACTAAAATGGTTTAGATTTTCGGAAAATTGACAGGCATGAACTGTGTAATGGCTGAACTTGCATTGCATTTTAAACCCTCACTTGAATAAAGAAAACAAACACAACAAAACAAAAAACAAAAAAGACATAAAAAAGAGAGAATGTTCAAATTTTCAGCCCTCTAGCTACATTGATTCACTGATGACCAGCTAGCCAGCCAGACCAGCTTAAAAACTGAGAGAAACAAAAGTCGACAGTTTTGGTTGGCGGTTTCTAACATATATTCTTTTGTAAAAATGCATTTATCTATTTGACTGGAATAAGCCTGTGAGTATAAGTATGGTGAATTCTAATGTTATATGTTGATGTCTGAGATAATGAAACAGCCTGTTTGCAAACAGTTGGTCGTGAGTTGAAATCACGGCGGGAAAATGTAGGTTTTATATGTCATTTTACATCCCTCATTTTGGTGAGGCTTGTACTTGTTGTTGTTACGATTGGAAAACAAAGTCAACTCTGGACGTTGCACTGAAATTTGACAGAAAATCATTAGAAATCAATTGTAATGTCAGTATTTTCAAATTCTATTGATTTCAATTTTTTGGATAATTCATTTGGATCTATAGCAGACTTACTAGAATATAGACAAACATGCCATTAGAACAAGTATGTCAGGAGATAGTACCGTTAAAAAGGGTTCTGTTAAAAGGAGTGCCGTTATAACGAGAGCCGTTACAGCAAATGCCTTCGTCAATTTTTTTTTTTTTTTCAATTTTTCAATTCTCTCGTTGCTCTTCATGTTTAGTACTTCCAATTACTTGTAAGTCATTTTAACTCTCTTATTGCTTTTTTTTTAGTAATTTTTAATTTCCATTTTAAAGATGTCATGTCTTAATGTTTCAGGCTTGACTCTTTCATCCTTAATAAGTTATTTTGATACGTTTCTTTCGCTTCTCTAAGAAGAAATCAAGCGAAGAATCAAGACCGGCATCTGTTGGGTAAAAGTGACGTGACAACATTTTTTTGATGTAGTATATATACTAGATAAATAAATTACAAAAAAATCGCCATCACAGTCAATAATTGAACAACTATAGCATCAAACTTTGAAGTCAAATAAACAAAATTCCATTGAAAAATAAATATGGTTAGAATCTAAATGATATAACTAAACCCGTCGAAATAAGGCACCGTAAAATAAAAAATAAATTTCTGAAGGGGTCTGGTTGAATCTTGGTGCCAATTTTCAAGAATACAGACAAAAACGGTACGGCCATGATCGCTTGAATACACGAGCAAAAAACCCCACATATACGAAGACATACAAACACAGGCAAATATGAAAAAGTATAGCATCTTTCAACATCTTTGATGGCTGAGGTTGCTCAATATATATTTTCGGTATGAATGTATTTATAGTCCGTTTCCTTACGGCAAGGGGGCGTCAGATGCCGGACAAAATTACCAAACGTTCAAGATTGGTAGCTTAGATAGATAAGATTGATATTTTCAATGGAACCAAAATAGATTTAATATATTCTGGCTGAGGTAGCCATTTTCTAAAATGGTGGCTACTAGAGTTATGTGTTCTCAAAAAGGGAAACAAAATTACTTGCTAACTTGAATTTAATACTAAAAATACCAAATAAATAGTGAGTGGGGCTGGAAGAAAGACAAAGAAAATGGATGCCTTTGTGAATAACAATCGCAGAGGCTGGAATAAATTTCATTCTTACCGAGTGTTCCTGTAAAAAAAAGTCTGCACTCACAGCTCCTGTCCCAAAGCCAGAATTCAGTGCATGGATATATACACTTGCAGATGTGAGCTTTAATTGTATCGGACCATGTCACTATTTGATTTTGTAAGACATTTGCTGTCAATGATGTTCACAATACTTATATGTATCTTTGGAGATGAAAATGCGTAACTGATGTTCAATATGTTATTTTTTAGGCTACAATTTGTTTAAATGTGTAATTGAATGATTTTTGTAACTACAGCAATGTTTCCATCTTGCTTTTAGTACGGCTTCACCATACGTGGTCTGATAATGACATATCATTACTTTTATAGCTACAGCAAGCCACGCAGAAAGGTTGGTAAGATATTTCATTAAAATTCTTTCGTCTGAAACAATTTTGTAATCAGGGAAAAAACGATTTTGGGGGGTTCTGTAAATGAATTCTCCACCTACTAAATAGAAAAAACAATTTTTTTCTTTCTCAATAAGGAAAAAAATACGAACAATTAAAGGGAGACAATCGTGACATACGGGAGTCGGTAATTATATAGTTAATGACATCAAATTACCTTTGAAGGTCACCTGGTTCATATAAAGTTCAAAAAAAGCTAATTTTAGAAATCCCCAGGGGCGAATTAGGGGATTAGTATCAGATTAATCAAATAATATTTCAAACTTCCATGTATTATAGGATTCTTGTGGTGGCCATTTTGGAAAATGGCCTCCACTACCAGAATATCAATAATTTTGCTTGAATACACTGAAAATATCAAACATAATCCCCTTAACGACCATTCCTGAAAGTTTGGTCTTTTTGTTCAGCATGTAATACTATAGTACTTAAGGGAGCGAACTCATATATGTTAAAATGATATAAGCTCGTGTATTTCTGTTAGTTAAATTTCATTGATATTTAAGACTTGTCAATTTAGCTCAAACAGCAGTCAGTTGGTCGTGAGTTTATATCACCCTATAGGAAAGTAGGTTTTAGTTATCAGTTCTCATCCCTCATTTTAGTGAAGACTATTATTATTGTTCTTGTTCTCGTCACGGTATAAAAATAAGGTCAAAACCCATGAGAGTTTTGCAAAATCATTGGGTTGAAACTTTCATCACAACTTGAAGGCATTGATAAATGATTGAGAATCTTTTTGGTGTCCTCTAAAACAGGAAACTATGTCTGATTGTGATTACAATGTACGACATTTCACATAATAATTTATTTGTTTTTATTTTCTTTATCACAAGAGCATTTGTTTTGTCTAAAAAGATACTGTTGTGGGCGATTTTATTCATTAAATCAATCCTTATGCAATCAAATTATTGTACGCTGGTTTATTTTGTTGCGTACTTGTTCAGTGTTTTATATAATTGTTTGCAGTTATTATTTAGAGAGTCAGAACAGAAAACCGATAAGTCAAAAATGTATCGATATTGGAAGATGTATCGATTGGAAGGAAAACTGTTGGACCGACTTATAAACAGTCTAAAATACTTTTTTTAAATTGAAGTCGTTCTTAAAAGTTGAAATCAGATGTTGAGTAGGAAAAGAAGAGAAACAACTAAAATGTGTTCTATTACAAACTGTCGACCAAAATTGTCACCCAAACCATCACCATGGGTTTTTTTTTCAGTTTTTAATACGGTCTGGCTGGTTGACTGGCTGATTGACAACCGGCTGACTATAAATGTATGGATGGATGGATCACGCATATAGACCACCCAGGTTTGCCAATTAAGATACGATTTTTTTCCAATTTTCGATCCTGGAGGTCACTCTCGAATTCGAAATTTAAAAAAAAATCATCTAGATTGGCAACACTGGACTTAGAAAGGTTGATTATCTTTTTTAAATCCTAATATTGACATCAATGGACTCACAAATTCAAAAAACAAAACAAATTGGAAGCTATGGATCTAGAAAGTTGAAAATTCCATTATAATTACAAATTTTGGTTTCGTGAAAACTGTCCCTGAATAGTTTTTAGTGGTGAGGGATCAAAATACAATGGATATTTATGGTGAATTGAACCCTTAGTTTGTGTCCCCCTGTTTTATTCTTAATATTTAATCATTTTGGTTTCCATTACCCAAGAAAAGGCGAGTAAAGTAACTTCATTGCTCCCCCCGTTTTTTTTTGTTTTTAATTTATCACTCCTAACACAGCATGCTGCCAGAAGACATTGTTCATGTGACAGTTTCTATTGAGTGACTAACTAGATATACTGTATGATATATCTGATTTTAACAATTATAGGTATTATGCTTCATTATGAAATAATTAGCATTAATTTTCTACCGATTTTAAGTAATTACCAGGTATATATCTCCTTGTTGAATCATCAAAGATGGCTAAGGGTTCTATCCTCTTTTTATGTGCGTATGTTTGTGTTTGCTTGTTTGCGTGTTTATTTGTTCTAGCCTTCTTGGCCACACTGTCTTGTTTACAAGTTCGGAAATTGGCATTAATATTTCATTAGACCCCCCTCTGAAAATGTTTTCGCAGATCCTTGGGGAAAACAAGTTAATTTTTTTTTTACCTTTCTGGGGACTTATTTTGACGGGTTTATTAATAACATCTTTATTTTCCAGAATCTTCTAGTTGGCAGGTTTTTTTACATCTATTTTAGATGTCAATAAAGTCATAAACAGAATTTTTTCTGACCATGTAGATTCTTCGACGAATTTCAATTATTGACTGTGATGACGAGTTTCATATAAGTCCGATTATTTACCCCTGCCAATGAAGTTGGGAGAGGTGTGCTTATTCTTTCGTGTTCATTGGTCTGTCCACTAAAGATTTCCAGAAATTCTGGATGAATTTCGGTACAATTTTGTGGAAACGTGGGTTATGGTTTGCATAAGAATAGATCAAATTTGGGGACAGACCCAGGAAGTAATTTTTGATTGCGGATATCTTGATTACTTTGTAGTAAAATAAATTAAAATCGAACGGTTAATAAAAGATCCAGATTTCGAGGGAAATATCTCAATATTTGTACATTTGAAATTCTCTTTTGTTTATTTATTTATTTTTTTCTTAGAACAAAGTCCTGAGTTGACCTTTTCTTACCGTAACAACAAAATGACAACTACAACAATCCTCACCAAAATGAGGGTATAAACCGATATATAAAACCTACATTCCGTCACCGTGATTTTCACTGATTTCCAGGAGGCCGTCTTCCTGACTGACTAAATTGACAAGTTGTGTATATTAAATAAAAAATTTGTCATACAGAAACGCTCTGGTTCATTCCATCCTAGTAAATTTTAATATTTCTTTTATCTATTACGTCACAAAATTTGCAGAAATCATTTTCAGTTGGGATAGAAGTAGGAGAGGAATTTGACCCTGCAGTAATCAGTCTTGTAACTTTTATTTCGATTTTCATTCAGTCTTGGGTAAGTGTACGGTGTTAGCACTGAATGCTATTTAGTTCAACCCAGTTTTTGACCCTTTTCAGCTGTCGAATGAATCATGGATGAATGGAAAGGCCAAAAATAAAAAAAGAAACTGACAGAAAGATTATTGTATCAGTGTAGGGCATCCACAGATGGGCAAATTGGGGAATAGACAAGAAAATAACCGACAGATTGAGGAGATTGAATAAATCAGTGAAGAGACAGATGAAAAAAAAAGACAGAAGAAAAATGGTGGAACTGCCAGATAAACATTAAATACAAAGTTATATAAACAACGTGAGACGACGACAAAAATGGCAGACCTGGCAGACGTATCAATTGAGTGAGTTTTCGATACAGCGATGAGCCGTCAGGGAGAAATTCAAATTGAGGGACAAGAACGTAAAATAAATAGTCCAAGAAAATGGAAGCCACAGGAAAATCAGATTAATGGACTGTCAAAGAGGAGAAAAATACGCTGTTTGATATTCTGGAAATTCAATTATTCCACAACAACGTTATTTTTACGATGAATAATTGAGAGACTTACAATTTCAAGATACAAAGCATATAGTACAATAGGGACAGGGAATATAGGATCAAAACATTTAGGTACATCTACAAGTTCTGCAACGTTGATACCCTCCCCTCTTGATATGGACAACAACAACACCACACAAGGTCATACATTTGAAAAGCTGAAGAAAATCAGACGCAAATCAAGTCCCGGGCAGCAGTTCTTTGAATGTCGTGTGGTATATCCTAAGAACAGTCTTTCCGCTTCAGCGGTAAACGCCCGATCACTTTAAGTTTTCAGGAGACAATTTGACCGGTATTGGACTGATAGTAAGTTTCACTCACGCCAGTGAGTCACCAACATCACATTTATCCACCAAGTCTTGAGAAGGTTTGAGACATGGTCAAAGTTTTAGAAAGGGTCAAAAGACCAGTTCAGAACCCATTGGCCTAAGCTGATCTACAGTTGTATTGTATCGTAATAGTAAGTGAACCCACTGTTGTAGCAATACATTTGATTCAGAACAGGGAAAGATCTATTATCGTTATGTACAAAGCTTAACATATTAGTTGCAAGAGGTGGTGAAGAGTAATAGTTATTCATTGCAAGATGAATTCCTGACACACAGATAAAACGTTAGTAGCAATTAATTATCATAAAACGGAAATGTTAACCAATAAACTACGGCGAGTTTCCTTCCTCACCTTATTACCACACAAAACCAAAAGTATGTATTGATAGATAATATAGACAGGATTGTACATAAATAGATATGAACTGGTAGGTTAGATAGATATGAACAAAGTGAGGTAACTCGTTCATTGCAAGCTTATGCAATGCTCTTTCATTGGAATAGAGCACTCTGGTAGATGGGGAATATATGCTAAAATAAATATAATGGTTATATTCAAACTTACTGATCGTCCAGTTCCTTAGTGCAGAGGTAGGATGGAATAATGGATAGTCTATAGCCACACTGAAGCTACTAGATGGGGAATTATGCGTATATATATATATACATATATATATATATATATATATATATATATATATATATATATATATATATATATATATATAGGAAAAGACTGAGATATATGTACATATAAATCAGATATATTGATTGATAGAGAAAGATACGGATAGTCTTAATTAGGTTGACAGATATATAGGAATAAATATAAATAGATAGATTGATATGAGTAGACTTAGATAGGTTGATAGATATATAGAAATAGATTGAGAGAGATAAATAAATAGATATGAATAGACAGATGGATAAGTAGATAGATAGGAATCGATTGAGTTAAATAGATAGAGATATATTAAAAGAGAGTGAAAGGGATGATGTTTTTAACTAGTTTGAGGAAACATCAATATTTCATGAATGGTCGATTATGAATGCATTAAAATGTACTAAAGAACCCCTACAGGTGCTTTTTCGTTCAAAGGACTATTTTTTTACAAACACTCACTTGAAAAACAGCCGTCGGCGCCTGTTATGGTCAATGAGAAGTCACTTCCTATTTATAAAATCAGATTTTTTTTAAAAAGATACGGAAATGTTTTCATCTTTTTTTCTCTTCTTCCATCATGGACATTTTCACTTCTCATAACAGAAAACAGTTTTGGTGAAAGCTCCTAAACTGGAGTTGATTTGGTTTTTCTTCTGTAACAAGAACAAGAACAACAATCCTTACCAAATTTTTGGTAGCAAAAATTGACATTCCCCTACCACAATTTGAAGTCATGATCTACTGATTGGTAGAAGTATCTCGTACCGACCGAGCTAAATTTACAAGTCGTACATACGTACCAAACGTCATGTTATTAACTGGAGGGGATTCATTTCATTCAAATAAATAAATGAATGATTAAATATAATCATAAAATTAAAATTGATCTAAAATCGCGACCGACTGAAAGATAAGCTGCTGTCTTACCGACTGAGCAGAAATGACAAGTCTTCCCACAAAAAAGTTTATCACACAGATATGCGTGGGCTTATCTCATTCTAATAAAAAATTGCAATCGTACAAACATATACTTTTATGATTTTTTATACATTACATATAAAATACAAAAGTCGCAGGAATCATTGTTAGGCGGATAAGGAGTAGGAGTGGAGTTTGACCCAGCAGCAACCAGGCTTGTCCTAAATGATAAGTAGGTATGTTCAAAGATGATTTAGAAATTTTCTCGTCGGAAGAAGGTTAACGGTTAAACTAGGAAGAAAGCCAACAACGATGAAGGCAAAACCTTTTATTATGTTTGTAGTACCTCCGCAAAGAAGGAACTTCTCATCTCTGCCACTCCCTGTCCTTCCCTTCCATTTCCTGACACATCTTGACGAAATATTTTGAGGCAAAAACTAGTCTCAAGAAGTGACAGGAAATGGTAGGGAGTTTGTTCATGTTTGAAACCTGGCAGTATTAAGAAGTGACAGGAAATGGTGGGGAGTTTGTTCATGCTTGAGACCTAGCAGTATTAAGAAGTGACAGGGAATGGCAGGGAGTTTGTTCATGTTTGACACCTAGCAGTATTAGGAAGTGAATGGGAATGGCAGGGAGTTTGTTCATGTTTGAGACCTAGCAGTATTAAGAAGTGACAGGGAATGGCAGGCAGTTTGTTTACGTTTGATAACTAGTAGTATTAAGAGGTAACAGGAAATGGCAGGGAGTTTGCTCATGTTTTTGAATTAGTAGTATTAGGAAGTGGCATTTATTCATGTTTGGGAACTTATAGAATTAGGAAGTGACGGGAACGGACAGGGTGTGGCAGAGATGAAAAGTAACCCCCTCAAAGGATATCTACATTGTATTAACCGGGAGAAAGCACATCATTGGTTATCTATTAATAGATTTTTTGTGCACTTGGTTATTGTGTTATTAACCTTCCATTGAACAGTGTGAATCTATATGGGGTCTACCACCTGGAAATAACAAACGTGTTATGATTCGAGATAATTTCTCTGATTTTTCCTCTTCAAGATATTAAAAGGAAACATATTTTTTTTGTAATTGTCAGTTGAATGGTGCTTTTTTCCAATTTAGATCACACGCAAATCCAAAAACTATAAATGTATTAATCAAATACATCCACGAAGTCGAAATGCTTTTGATAATCTCACATTGGCAGCATCTAGAATATTGGATTGATATTCGTTTTTGTTTTTTCTTTTTATAACAACGCATTTCTCCTGTAATATCTTTTATGAGTTTAACGATTTCAATCTATCAGTTTCGACTCGAGTTCTTGGGAAACATTTTTATAGGTTTTAACAGGGATTTCTTTTCCCGGTGTATCGTTTATGACAGAATGGGAGTTTATTTCCCACCATTTTCATAGAAGCACGATTTATATAAATAATTTCTGCTTTATCCAGATATGAACTATCTCCCCTTTTTTTCGGAAAATGATGCAAAGAAATGAATTCTGGTATTTAATTTTTCAGGGTTGGCATTAGGTTGTGGCTGATGGTATTAAAGTAAATAACTGGAAGAAGGAAACGTTAATTCATTCAATCTGAGCCTTCATGAAAATGGCGGAAAATAAGTTTCTACTTAATCCTAACGGGAGATTCTTTCGTCAAGAAGGAATACCAAAAACCAATAGTGCACGGAAAGCACTCGGAGAGCACATAAGTCTGCCAACGTCATTGTCAGGGGGTGTAATTGTGCATGGATCCACCTTAAAATGTAATCAGTTCTCCTGTAGTCAATGGTCCACCCTCCGACATTTCATCGAAATTCATTGAGAATTTTTGGAGATATTGAGTAGAGAGACATGGATCTCTGTCGATAGTATATAATGTGGAGATGTACCTACGGCAGAGGGGAGATAACTTTGCAAGGTCAGCCCCTAAATTATATCACTCTTCTGCAGTCTATTATCAACCCTACCACAAGATCTCATAATGAACTTTTGGAGGTATTGTGCATATACATAAATGTATGTGGAAAAACGAATAAATATCGCTCAATCAAAATAGAATTTCCTAGATCTGCTCTAAAATTAAACTACCTGTAATTGACCCCGTTGCTCACACTTCCACGTCTCAGGGGACATCCAATCAGTACTTTCGGAGATATCGTGTGGACGGACAGACGGGCAGGCGGAGAAACGGAAAGAAGCGACCAAATACATTTACCTCAACGACTTCGTTGTCAGGGGTAAATTAGTTCCGGTGGCTATCATGAATGATCCGGCACGTTCCCGCGGCTCTGCACGACATCTGATGGTCTCGGCTTTCCTGTGTCATCAGGCCCTGACTGTGCATGCCAAGATAATGCGGCTGATTTGTCTGTGCAGCCCCTTGAAAAATCTCCAGTAAATCTAATCAGCAAAATCTCCTCCAATGTACAGGTTTCCTCTTCCGCCTGTACTCTACTCATGAGTGAGAAGAAGAATATTGGACGTTATCGTCGATATCGAACGGACTGCCTCCAGCTAGCAAGAATAGCTGTCAGCTTCAATAATTGGTCAAACGAAGTTTTGAGAATATATCCAATTGAATATTGATGAAAGAAACTATTATACGTACTACCCAAAAGTTACAGTAATTTGAATATGTCAGGGGAATAACGTACTGTGGTTACCAATTCTGACCGTTGAAGTATCCACCATTGGTATGTGTACAGCGGTACCAACGATTTTTCGATAGTATCATGCATTCCTCGAAAGCTTCAAGCGTGGTCTTGAGTACTACCAGCAATTCTTTCTGGATCTCCTCAAATGAGTAAAAACGACATTTTCTCGGTCGGATTTTAGCTTGGAAAATAGGGGAAAAAAGTCAAGAGAATGTGGTGGGAAATCAGGGGGTGACTATCGTCTTACTAGAAGCCAAGAGCTGTCGGACAAATGATTTTACAGCAATGCATCTCATGCCTGATACGTCTGCGCGAGAGCCATGCTGTATCACAAGCATCTTGGATAGTTCGTCTACGATCTGCAAGGATAGCCTGGCGCACTTTTTCGACGTTTCCTGGAGTTGTGCTCGTCAAGGGTCGTCGAACGATCATCGTCTTAGGGGGTCATTCGTTTTCCTCTAAGACGCTGGTACTAGAAAAAGAATGTTATGCTGCGGGACATGGAAGACTTTTTGAGGAGACCGGCTGGTTTTTTCTTCAGTCTTGACGATCTTGAACAATGCAAATTCTTTGCTCTATGAGATCAACGGTTGCAAACATCTCCAAAGCTCCTGAACAAGACGTCCACTCGCACCATTGACGCATTGAAGCACAAAGGGTTGAACTGAATATAGTTTGCTTGTCCGGTTCGAATCCCCAGAACTTTGGGGCAGCGTCCCGTACAGTATGTAAGTTGTATACCTGAGATAACTAATGTAGACCTGAAATATACTGTTTGTTTTTTGTTTTTTTCAAAATTATTGTCAATAAATATCATTTTACACTTTTACTGGTACAGGTTTTCAACGGTTATTCTCCTTATTGTTCTATGCGTATCCTTGGTGTCCACTTTGAGATAGTTTGACATCTATTTTGGCGTCCTTTCTGCAGTGAAGCTGGTGCCAGACGTATAGCTCTTTGTTTTCCTTTGGGTTATATCACCGAAGCCGGTGGAAAGTTCCCGACGACTCGGCATCACAGAATCTCAATACGTTTTGTCCTGGTATGCGTCTTGGAGAGAACACTCCAGTGTTCTTCCAAGGCCTGTAGAGAAAGAACAGGGCCTCTCAGTTACATCAGGTTAGAAAATAAAGTATTCCTGGAAAAACGGAGATCCCTGCACTTAACAGATATGACCCAGGAATGTCATTTACGATGAACCACGAAGAAAGTATTGAAATTGTCAAGAGTTTTTTTTCAGATATCTTTTTTCATCAATCTTATTTCCAAAGTAAAAATTGATTGATCAATAAAATGACTAGTCTGGTTGGTCACTCAATAGAAAGTGTTACAAGAACAAAACCTATTTAGGGAATTGGGTAAAGAACAAAAGTTTCCTCTACACGACATAATGAATAAATGTTGAAAACGTTGAAATGTTGACACTGGCTTGCATTTACAAGAACCTTCTTTCGTGTGGCCTGTATGTGTGATATATACATACACAGCCAGCCACCTGGACCAACTCGAAGACAGTTTTTAATGACAGTTTTGGCTGACAGTCTCTAATGTCATATTACCAAAATGTTGAAGAATTTGGCCATGAAAAAAATACTCATTCCAACCCTTAGTTTTCACTATATCTTTCGAAGTAAATCATTAACTACTGTTCGCACATCATAATCATCAGCCTTTCAGTGTCTGTCGTTGAACATAGACCTCCCGCAGGATTTGCTAGACCTCTCTATCACGGGCGTCGCAGAGCCAATACTAACTGAATTTGTCTAGTTCATCACATTACATTATATCTATCCAGCCACAGTTTTGCATATGATCTATGGGGATCCATGTTGCGGGTCATGTTGTCCAGTACTTGTCTAGTATTCTTGCAACATGACCAGCCCATTGCCGTTTGAATTTTGTAATGGATTTTATGATATTCCTGACTCCTGTTTAGTCTCTAATATACTGTGTTGTTTTGTGATCTCTCCGTATGATGATGAGTATAATTCTCCCCAGTGCCCGATGAATGGTTCTAAGGTTAAGGGTTAATATTTTGCTTCGTTTCCGTGCTACAGTCTCATATGTGACTATCGGGAGTTCTTTTCAAGACGTCAGATTTTCTTTTCCTTGAAGGTTGAGCTTGCTCCACCGAAGGCTTGCTATCCTAGACTGATTTTCACCTGACCTCTTCTTCCGAGGATTACATGAAGATACGTTGTTTCACACAGTCTTTCAAGTGACAGAATCCACTATTACCATTGGTTCGCTCACACAGTTAAAATTCCTCGTAGTATCTCACATGATGAATTTTTTCAGTTTCAGATTCTCCTAATGAATCCATATTATTCATCGATAGCATTTGCTCGGAAAGGACTTTTCTCGTTCCAGGCCTGTGTATATACCACACGTAGAAGAACTTCCATCCCTGTTTCATAACCAATTGATGGTCGTTGTCACGTGGCAAATTCGACGGTCGACCTCTTAGCCCAAAAAGAAATATGGTCACCGTTGTGCATTTTTTAATTTGTCAGCCATGATTATCACGAGAATAAATCAAAATTATCCTTTTTTGCATGAAATTATTGAGCACTTCTATAATTTCTCAAACATATTTTTTACAAAGGAGCGCTGTGACCTATTCCATCTATCCAATATACATATATACTAGGTATACATATATATATATTTATGTATATATATATTTAAACGAAATAATTGAATAAACATTTTCGAATTGGGCATATTTGTGTTTTGATTTTAAAATTGAAGACTTGGGGGGAAAAATCAATATTTTGGGCAAATTATATTTTTTTGTATTTTAAAACAGGTAAAAATTTGATCCAAACGCAAAACAATAAACAGATTTATGCAGTTTATGGAGAAAGTGCTATGAACGATCGAACATATGTAAAATGGTTTGCGGAATTCTGGGCTGAAGATTTCCTAATGAACGATGCTCCAAGATTTGGTAAATCGCTTGAAGTCTCAAACGTGATTAAAACAATGCATTACCTGAGAATGTGCAATGTTATATGACGCAGGAGATAGCTAACATACTTAAGATATTCAAACACCGAAAATCATTCTCACCAGTTTGATAATGTTTGTCGCTTCGATATGCGGGGATTTTATGAGCAAAAAATTCCCAAGAATTGATCCAATTGAAAAGGGAGCATCCTGACATTACATCAGATGACGTCAACTCCCACGACAATAGTCTTATCGAGAAGTGAATAAATTCCATGTGTTATTTTATCGCCAACATCCTTTTTTTGGCTGACAACTGGATCTTTTTTTAAATAAATGAAAAGGTAGTTATAGTTTAATCAACATTTTATTTAATTTAATCAAAAAAAGTAATTAAATCAAAACTTTGATTGTCGAATATTCGATAAACAATAGAAAACAACTGTTCACAAGTACATAACCTTTCAATGCATAATACCTTGAGTTACTTTCCCTCGATAAAAACTTGTTTTTAAGGCTTTACGAGTTCATTTTTTTGTTTCAACCAGCAAATCTCCAGATCATTACAGCGTAATGGATCGGAAGTATCTGAAGCAATGAAAAAACGAACAAATTTACTTCTTGGAGAACTGCACTAAAAACAAGTCTTTACCGAACATTTTAATTAAACATATCAAAGAATCCTAGATGACAACCTTTGTAAGAAAGCGCCCGAATACTTTGAAGATCATGAAGTATTTCCGTACGTTAGACAGGGATTTTAGTGTTATAGTCACAGTGTAAAAAGAACACTCCTCGTAAAATCTTTAAAAAAAATTTTTTTTCTCAAAACTGACAAGGTAATGAAGGTATTATGGACTGAAAACACAAAATGTTTTTCTATCAAATATTTGATTTAATCAAATCTTAATCAAAATTCATTTTACAAAAAATAAATAAATACGCAGTCTTAATTCAATCAAGAGTTCATTTAATCAAAATGCGGATAATTACATCAAAATTATTTTTTCGGCAAAAAAAATGTTAACTGAAGAAATACATCGAAATGTTAATTTAATCCAAAGGATATTGTGAAAAAATGGTATCACAAAATTTGGAAAACGTATCATGAGTATCAAAAACATTTTTCTCTTGTTCACAATTCTCTGTAAAAAAAAGATAGTTTCGATACTCAATGCACATGCATAAAACGTTTTCCAAATTTTGTGATATCATTGGTTCACTATATTCTTTCGATTAAATTTATTGTGTATATAGTTTTGATTCACATTTATTCTAATAAGATAATAAAGAAGATAGATAGATAGATAGATAGATAGATAGATAGATAGATAGATAGATAGATAGGTGGGTAGATATATAAACCAAGAGTATTAAATAATAGAATTAGTTTGCCCTTCAAATTCTGGCAAAGTGTACCAATGTATAAGGTGATAACTTGGTATATCACAGAAAATAATTATTTTTGCTTAAATGAACAAATTGTGATGTTATTACAATCAAATTAAAACTACAATTTTTTTCATTTTGAGTAAAGTACTTGAGACCGGCTGATTTTGATAACAATAATCATTTGATGATATTATCCGTGGGCTGTTTCAATTTTGAACTCTGTGGTTGACTGGGGGCAGGTTTTGTGCATCAAACTCTGCCCCGAGAAGCTGCTGCTGAAGTCATGGATGCCAAAGACAAAACCGTTAGAAGTGATGAAACCCCAAAGACAAATCTAAGATGAATCAATCTCTAAACCAAAAGTTAGTGCCAAGAAGGGGAATATAAGACGCCATCGATGATATCAACGGACAGCTTCGAGCAAGAAAGTTTCAATCTTACATAACGTTACTCTCACTATTGGCCATGTCTCTTCTAAACATATAATAACACAATAAAAAGTGAGTGCGCGTTACTCAGAGAAAGAAAATGATGAAACATTTTATCTAAAATAAGCTTGGCAAGATGAAGGGCGGAATCATCCTCACTGATTTTTCATGAACCTCCAACTAAAACTGTCAGTATGGGTTTCTTCAGTCTTTAAGTGGTTCTGCCTGAGTATGAATGTATGTGTCCCATGTACAGGCCATATCAATGGATTAAGAAGACTGGAAATTTCAACATTTACTCTTATTTATATCTATAAAAAAACAACTTTTTTTTGTTTTTGAACACCGCCACCAAAACTTAATAACTGGGAAATGAATTTACAAAGTAAGTTTATGCTAGATTGATCCCTTAGTTTGTGTCACGCTTGTTTTCCTAATATTTTGGACTTTTTAGGGATAGCCGCTCAACAAAAGGCGAGAGAAGTAACTTATTCAATGACCACTCCTTTTCCAATTTTTTTCAATTGCTCGCCCCCAACACAGCTTACTACCAAAGGATGTTGGTCACATGATGATTTCTATTGAGTGACTGTCTAGATCTCTCTTGTATCATTGACTGTTGTCGTCAGTTCGATGGAAATTGCACGCAGCAATTTGTAAAGTACTTGGTTGATTGGAATGTAGTGTTTTCGAGGCGAAATACGTACTAGATTGGATGAAAGAAACGTATCTATCCAGAACATCATCCCATTATCAGTAATGAGAAAAGTTCACTATAAAACTACTTTATTTTATTCCTTTTTGAGAAAAAAAAACCCTGGAATTCCGGACGAATGTCAGGATCTTAATCAAAGTACCACCCAAGTAAGGTCTCGGTGAACAGCCATTAGAATATTGTAAGTCTTAACGATCACAAGCTTTTAGAAAAAGACAATCACAGCAGATATTTTTGACAAACGACAAGTAAGGGATTTCTGCCAAAATCTCCGGTATTAGTCAAAAAAAAAAAGGGTGCCCTTCTTCATAATGGCAATGTAAGCCAAGCTAGTTAATTAAGCCATTTTCCTCACGTGGGAGGGGCATAGGCTATCGGCAAAGTTTCATTGATGTTTCTGTGACAGACAGATTTTCCTGGTCTAGAGTTATTAACCCTATCTTATCCTTTTAGGTAAGAGAAGTGAAACTTCAATCCTACTCTATTTGCTGAGAGGTATTCTGTTTCATTCTTTAATTTGGCGTGAATCAGTTATGGATTGATCCCCGGTTGCTTATGGCACCAGGTATTCCCAATCTTTTGCTCACCTACGTAATGACCAGGATTGACATTGCTGAACCTCGGTGATATTCCAAGGACCAACGTGCCTAATACTATTTGACTCTAATATAATGCAAGCCTAAAATCAGTAAAATAAACTGAGGAGAAGATTGAATCGTTAAGTAGGGACATTTTTCTGCAACTGCCCTACTCGACCGGCCTAGCACCCGTAAGGTTTCCATTTAATCAGATCAACAGAATTGAAGGGGAAAAATTGAGAGAAGGAAAAAGATTAAAGAGACGGATTGAATTTTGAGGACACAAGATGAGGAGGGGTCTTCGAGAACTTATCGATCACATGGAAGGCCAAAGGGAAAAGAAGTAGACAGCGAGCAATGGGAACCAACCGATTGCAGAAGAGTTAGCAGAAAATGTAAAAGAGGCAAGAATTGCAGGAAGGAAACTGTGGAGAGCCATGATCACTCTCAAGAGATATGGCAATTTATATATATATATATATATATATATATATATATATATATATATATATATATATATATATATATATATATATATATATATGGGGAATTACGTGTGAGTGAATATATCGCTTAAATTCAAACTTACTGACCATCCAGTTCTGCGTGGGGCAGAGATAGATGCCAGCCTCTGGGACTGGGGTGAAGGTTTTAATCCTACCTCGTGGTACTTGATGTTATAGTGGATAGTCTATAGTCACACTGAAGAGTTATAATACAACGAAACAGCCGTCTGTGATAACACAATTATTTAATTATCATAATATATATATTTTTATAACTGCTCTACTGATCGTATTAAGCACATTATTGAATCAAGATCTACTCAATACATTATTACGTGTGTACACATTTGTATATTTCATTATCTTTCTCATATATATATGCACACATGCATACACACACACACATATATATATGAACAATTGGAAAATATTTTCAAATAATTTATTCTGACAAGTTTCGATTCTTCATCACATATTTGAATCCAAAAGAAATTGCGTAATAACATCACGTGGTGCAATATTCAACACTAAACTATTTTAATAATACTGAAAAAAAGAAACCCATAAAAACAAGCAAAAATGGTTCAATATATTCTGAAAAACAAGAGAGGATGGAATGGAAACATAGAAGACCCCTAGGCTATGTCCCGTGCAATCAGGCTTATGACTTTGGTAAGTTGGAACACTACAATAGAGAATATTTTGGGCGCCAGAAAGGGCTTTTGTTAAGGAAGAGAAAGGAAAGGTAAAATTGGTGCCTTTACGTTTAGTCAGTCCGTATAGACATACGATTGCAAGTGTTTTCTTTAATTTTTATGAACACAGACAAGATTGATCGGCCATTGTCAGTTGTGAACGTTTTGTCGATGTTTTTATGAAAGACTGTTTTTTTCCGGTCTAGAGTAGTTAGCATTGACGCAACACTTTAACTTTGAAGAAGAAAGACGAACCCCTCAATCCTACTCTTTATAGCAGAAGGACATTGGGTACATTTTTAAAAAAAAGTATTTAGTATGGCACAGCTAGGGATTGATCCCCGCTTGCATACGGCAAGTTGGTTTAGTCCAATGATATCTTATAAAAGACCCTGCCGTATCGATGGTTACCATTTTTTGCTGACTGTACTCCGTTATTATAGCCGTGTACCATACTAGCTAAGCTTAGTAAAGATGTACATATAATTTGAGGCATATTTGATAGAGGTACGAATAAGGTGTATCTGAATCACTCTGAAAAAAATAAATCGCTATTAAGTATACATGTATAGGAATAGTGAGAAAAGCGAGAGGATATATATATATATATATACATATATATATATATATATATATATATATATATATATATATATATATATATATATATATGAGATTGTGAAATACCTGGACATTTTAGTACTTTCATAAAATCCATAGTTTCACAACTAGTGTAGTAATGGTTAACCAGCTTGTGATAGTGACCACCACTAAAGTAATAAGCTCTATCTGCACTAGGTACTCCACTACTGTGGCTTAGGGTCGAACTGATATCAACTTCATGAATATCCAGTATATTCTGCTTTGGTATCTACAGTGTCTAATGCTGCTCAGTTTGACAAAGTCACAGAATTGAGACACCTAGTGAGGACCGAACTCATTAATCCCTTTAATCCTCCTAAGGTGGATTCTCATCAATGAACTGCACTCAATAAGGTAAGCCAAAGTCATCCTATTTCCCTGAACCCTCTGACTGGCCTGGTTGCAAGCGGCGGAAACTGAAACAGTAATTGTCAACTTTGACAGCTGTCCTCCTTTCTAGCTATGTACAAACAAGTTTGTATTCCGCCTCAAGGGCAGAGAATGTACATGGCCCTCGGGAGAAAACAGTCTCCCACCACATTCTTTTTTACAATTCCTTCCCATCAATCATCTGGTCGAAGTGACGTGGTATTTGCAGTATTTGTGAACTCTAAAGAAACAGTCAATAGATTGGATCTGTCAGATCTTACTTACGATTTAATCATTCAAGTCCTCTCAGATAGTGCATTGGTCAGCCTCACACGCAGGAGGTTCGTGTTCGATACCTGAATGAACGGAAAGCGTACAAAGATATTCATTAAGATATATTTCGCAGTACATTCAGCAGCTAATTGGATACCCCTTAATCTGTATGGTTAGGTTTGGAGTTTCCCTTTAATGGACACGCGTTGCAAGAATCACTAAGCTGATACATGCAATTGAAACTTCATCACCGGCCTCGATACTTCATTGGAGATTGTTTCCTGGGAGCCAGGACGCCTTTCTCTCTCTCTCTCTACCTCCCTTCCTCGTACACACATACTTACGCATACACCCACACCTTGATACTCATGCACTAACACACAAAGATTTACCTGTTTACTATATTAGAAATGTGTGATGGATATAAAAACCATCGGAAAAATCAGATGGCAATGGGCTAGCCATGTTGCAAAAATGCCAGACTGCTGCTTGACATCATGGCTAACAACGTGGAGCCCCAGAGATCATGTGCGAAGTTGTGGCCACGAAAAAGTAAGATGTGACGATTTAGACAAGTGCAGAAAGTATTGTTACCATGATGCCAATGATAGAGAGGTTTGGTGAGCTCTTTTGGGGTGGTCCATGTCCAACGCCGAACGTTACAAGATTGACTATGATGACACGTTTAGTACCCTTCTTTTGTCCCTGAGTACTTTACAAATCTTCGATGATCAAAAATTAACGAGCAGTCCATTCTAGTGAAGACATTGCTTTTTTAAGTGGTCATCTTAGCTCTGGTTTGAGACCTAGAGATGTCAGTTCCATTGACAACTACATTCAAATCCTTGTAAAATCATCAGTGTCCGATAATACCTTGCCGAAATGTAGCAACTTTGGCGAAACATATTTTGAGCACGGGTTTTGCTACTTTGATAAATATTTGGATGGTTAATTTTTAAAAACAACAATGAACAAATTAGTGATCACGCCGTGCAACACTATTTTTGCTCTAGGACAATGGGTGTTATTTTCCAATGACTTACGTGTAAAAAGTATAAGAAATGGCTATTATCCTTTTTAAACTTTGTTTTGTGACCAGGACAGTCATATTCATTTCTAATTGCTTTTCTCACTTTATAAGATTAAACATGTGCAAATATGCCCGTTGTCCAATTGAATGTAAGTAGATTTCAAATTATTACTCTCGTGGTTGCAAAAAAGAAGTCAAGAGGGAATGCTTAACATTTCAAATATTTTTTTCAAAACATAATGAATTGGAAAATAACACTTTTTCCTCGGGAACAATTTCTAAAAGATTGCACTGTATACTAATAATACTGTAATAACTAATTGTATTTCTTATTTCACGAGTAGATAAAAACATCATCTGAGTTATGATATACCGAGGATATAGAAAAAGAATCAACAAATTTAAGATACAAACCTCACATGGAAAACTAGATTAGAGCGAATAGGCACCTGGAGTCGGGGCTCTCGGTCTAAACGTTGTGCTTATAATAATATCTCGAATAACCAAGATAAGAATAATAGTTAAAATAAATTCGTCTACTTATTTGATGAACCATGTGATTTTCTTGGTTCTTGGTCCGAAATCATGGATCCTCTGAAGGTCATAATTTTGTTGATATCACCTGCTTGAAACAATAGACTCTTTTTTCCAAATCATATCCTGAAAATGATCATCTTTCTATTATTGAAGAAATCTGTGTGTGTGTGTGTGTGTGTGTGTGTGTGTGTGTGTGTGTGTGTGTGTGTGTGTGTGTGTGTGTGTGTGTGTTGCAATTATTTGACGGAACCATTGTACGATATTGACATTCGCTAGATATACTAATCAGCTTACAGGGCAATGTAGTGACGAGTTTGGGGCCAGCCGTTCTTGAGAAATATAATAAAAATCAATTTAAAAATTACAGATCTTTCATCATACTTTGTATAAATCATCTTAATTCGCTAGAATTATATAAATTCAGATATTAAATATCTAAATTTTCGAACGTTCGCTTCACGCTTCTTTTGGCTTTTTCGAGAAGAAATTGAAAAGCAAAATCAGCAGTTAACTTATGTTTTGCAGGAAGTCATTATAAAGGCAGTCTACACTCCCTTCTATCTCTTCTACACCCAAGCCTCTCGTACTTACCAACAGCTCCACGACCCAAATCATTTGGTTTTAGGGATGTTTTCCAATATAAATTAATGGTGATTACTTATTCGGTTTATGTCGTGTCGTATTACGAAGGCTTTTCTATTTTCAATATAGGAACACTACTTTCGGATCGCAAGGAAGTTTGTATATCCATGAATTTTTGGAAGCATCCTCGTCTCTCTGTAGGAAGTTCTGTCCGTCGCTCATTTATTTAATCTACCTGCGTATTTCTCTCAGCTGTTTCAAGTTAGATTTACTCGGTAGAACGATGTCCCTTGATAACAAGCTTCTTACATAGTAAAATCTTCAAGATCGCATAATCTGGCACAGATGTTCAAACAATATATTTTAAAATCGGTTTTCCAAGTAGTTCTGCGTCAGATTTACTAGAAACGTGATAAAAAGGCGTTACTTGATGCGATGCTTCTTACCTGGAATTATCTTCTACTCAGAGTCATGTGATCTAGCAAAAATGTCGTTTAATCTCTACGTCAGACGCATCATCGAACTTCCGGTTCTTGTTTCACGGGGATCAACTTCTGTAGAAGAGACGAGGAAGTTAACCCATTGAAAACCGTAGAAAAAAAAGCTATCACGAAAACTGTCAACATGGATTTTTCTCAGTCTTTAAGCTAGTCTGGCCGGCTATGTAGATGTATGTATCACGCTCACAGGCCACACCAATTGAGCTACGTGGTTGAAAATTTGAATATTTCCTCTTTATTATGTCTAGAAAAAAAGTTTTAATCCCCCTTAAGTAGATTTCGAGAAGGGATTTCAATTTGCAAGTTTGTACTAAAGTAGTCACTTATTTCGTGCCCAGCATCACCCATACTTGTTTTCTAATGATCACCGCCCAACAAAAGTTGAGGGAAATAACTTATTCATCGATCACCTTTCTTTTTCAATTTTTTAATTGATCAGCCCCAACACGGTGTGCTGCCAAAAGATATTCATCATGTGACATTTTTATTTAGAGACAAACCAGAGCTGTTTTTTTTTTTCTTATTCATTTTTTCAATTAACATACTCGATGCAGAAGAGGTCGGGGTAGGGGATTCTAAAAGTTTGATTTTTGATTCTCGCTTGCCCCGAGTTCTTGTAGCCCAGATTGCAAGAGCAGTAGAGAGACGGGGGGGGGTATCTCCTGAAGCTTTGTCTTTATTTCAATCCGCATTGTTTATTTATTTATTTACTCGCTGCCAAAGGGGAGCCGGTCAGAATGTAGTTGCGATAAAAAGTTAAAGATATTAAAAGCATAAACAAGAAAAACAATAAACTCTGTGCAAAGCCTGTGACGTTGCTTACACAATTTTTCATACCATTTGGCAATATTTCTTTCTGTGAAGAAAGCTATTTGTTTCCAATTGATTAAGAAAAGGAATAATGTAAAGCTGCCAAGCAATTTCTAAAAGATTTTTGAAAATAGCCACTGACAGGTTTTCTCGAGCCTTGCTACATTTTCGTTTGTATCCAAGGAATATATATCTATCCGTGTTCCTTATAAGTTACAGCTCATAACTCTGCGCTTACGACTGAGATGTTTTCAGAAATGTTTCAGTTTCTTAAATCACGAACGTTCAATTCTTACGTCGTATTTCTTATTTCGATAATTGATTTATAAAAAGAATTACATGGCGTAATGTGACGTAAAAAAAATCTTCTTTCTTTGCCAACTCTATTCTTCCTTTCTTACAAACACTATGAACCTATTCAAATTTCGTCTGAACGAACAATTCTCTGGCATTCATGGAACTGTTGACTGCAGTTGCTGTTAAAAGATAATGATGATTAGGAAGTCTTTGCTATTGTCGGTAGTTTCCCGTGACGAATAAATGACAAAATTACGCTTTGAAAGAATATAAAAGAGAACGAGCACAAAACAGAGACACATTTCATCATCATCATCATCTGTAGCAGCAGCAGCAGCAGTAGCAGCAGCAGCAGTCTTTTAACTTTTTTCTTTGGACATGAACCTTCCGCAAGATTCATCAGATCTATCTGAAATGGCGCAGCCAGTCTCTCTGAAGTTGTCAACTTTATCCCATCATCTTATTTTCTGCCGGCCACATTCCGTCTATGATCTCTAAGGATCCACTCTGTGAGTCATGATGTCCAGCGGTTGTGTGATATTCTTGCTACATGACCAGTCCATGGCCATTTAAGTTTTCTAATGGTTTCTATGATATCCCAATGTTTTTTCTCTATGATATGCTGTTGTCTTTTTAATCCCTCCACGTGGTATTGAGCGTGATTCTCTTCTGAGCACGTTGCATGGTTCTGAGTTTGAGGGTCAATCTTTTGGTTAGGTCCCATATTTCAACCCTTGGATCACTATCAAGAGAGTGCACTGGTTGTACACCCTTATTTTTAGGACTAATGAGATTTTCTTTCTGAAGGTTGAACTTGCTCTACCGAATGCTTGTCAACCTAGTATGATTCTTCACCTAATTCCTTTATACGCCGCATCAATTGCTTTGAAACATGCGTTTGCAAAAGAATATAATCAGGAACAGGCATGAATCAGAGATTCATTTAATCATTGTAAACAAAATATTTCAAACATTAGTATTAAACTTGATTATGAAGGATGTGTCATCTATCAACGCTTCCAGCGTTTTGTACAAAAATCTCCGTTGACACAGCATTATCTTGATTATTACGATTTTGATTTGAGCGGATTTTGATGCTGTTCGGTTAAGGTTATTACTTCACAAATTGATGCAACTAAGTATAAGCTAAGAAAAAAAACACATCAACAAGATATTGCAAAATGCAGCTTTGAAAAGTACGAGAAATTTTGGAAAGGATTAACTGCACTAATCAAAATATACCTGTAGTACTCCAGGGTCACAACTGGTAAATACGATGATTTTACGTTTATGTAGCAGTACCTTACTTCCTTAATGTAACTATATGTGACTATACTCGTACCTTGCATGAAAGAATCACCGTAGCCCACGCACGTACCGAAACTAATTGCCTAAAATACAAAATATTCTTTAGAAAAATAGATCTTTTATCTAAAATAATCTAAAAAATAATACCTGCACATGATTTTGGCATTGTTAGTTCAAAATGATTTTTGTGGTCCCAAAAGAGAATAATAATTAAAAAAAACGACGTTTAGTTGGTTTTTAGTGGCACATTCAGGTGAAATTTTCAAGGTTGTGCCCTCACTCCCCAAACCAAAAATATGACCAGGATCACTCGGAAACACGAACACACAGACGCACAAAAAGAAAAGAATCTGTAACCCACTCGGCTGGTTGATCGGGTGGGCCATTTTCGGAGCTGCGGTGATTCGATGTGTGACTATATTAATTAGTTTACCGTCTCATCGGTAGCCACAAGGAAACCGGTGACACAATAGCGCAAATCTGTAAAAGACAAGTGACACTGAAAGTGTCTATACCATAGTTCCCTGTTCGATGATAGATGTGTTTCCTGTGTTTTTCTGTCTTCTTCTTGAAGCAAACTATTATTCTGCGACCTTCCAACGTGTCCCTGTAATAACAATGTCGCTCCTTCCATTTCATACCTGAGTCTCTCCAACTTTTACCGCCATCATCATAGCAGTGGTATTCAATTGCAGTAGGAGTAACAACAGCGGCAGCAGTAGTAGCTGCAGTAGTAATCACAACAAGAGTGAGACCAGCAACAACTACAACAACTCCTACTATTCTAGGAAAAATAGTAGAGCTCACCTACCGCCAAGTCTATCTACTTATATCGTCTTCGCTGTGAATGTATTTTCTTTCCTTTTTTTTTTTTTTGGCTATTGTTGTTGTTGTTATGTAATACTGTCCGTTTGACTTGACGGCTCTGGGTGGGACGCACCTTGCCGGTAGTCCACGTCACTCTTTTTTCACCCCCTTCCTCTTTTTTTTTTTGTTTTGTCATTTTATCAAGGCAGAAAATTGATAAAGACAAAAGACCACGCGAGGGTGAAAAAAGAGAGAAAAAAAAAGAAGAAAGAACAGAAAACACGAAAAGAAAGAAAAGTGAAAGAAAGAAAATAAGGAAGAAGGAAGCTACACCTTCCTTATCGCACGAGGACGTATCGTGAATTATATACATATATATACATATATATATATACATATCTTTTCTCGTTGAAATTTTGGACCACTTTATAAAGTCTTTCGTTTCTGACCGCATCTAGCCGCCCACTCTAGTAGGATGTAAATCAGTATGTGCAAGTGGGAACGAACTACTAACTGCAAGTAAGGAAAAGGTAAGAAAATTGTTCCTTCTTTTAGATACGGGCACTTCGCTACTCGCGTTGGAGAATACATACACACAAACATATTCTCACATAGAGCGTTACATACACATATACAAACACATACATTCACATATACACATATTCATGCGTGCACACTTACACAAGCACACTTATAGAAATACTTACATGCATACATATATTCATATATTGACATATAAATGCATGCATACATAAATAGACATTCGTGCATACGTACATAAATACATACATAAGTACATGTTTATATACATACATACATAATTACATACATTGATAGAGAAATACATACAGGTACCTAAAAAGTACTTTTAAACTAAGCTGGTACGTTTGTTTCGATCATGGCTGTAAAACTACGAATTTCGAGAAAAAATAATTTTAAAAAATGTGGCATCGTTTACGTACATACTTATATACTTATATGAATATATACATACACACATGTATACGTACATTAATGCACCGAACTTACTATA
>OY735217.1:6862680-6920180 GCA_963457665.1 Thysanoteuthis rhombus
GATTTTTCTTCCATAGCTCATTGATCAACCTTCCTCGGAGTTTCATTGGAATCAATCGAGAACTTTCGGGAATATTTGGGGACAGACGAAGAGAAAGACAAAATTTCATTGGCAGCGGTAAACGGAAGGGTTTATAAGAGTTCATGCCTGTGTATTGAGTGATGTGTTCTGACGGAAAAGGATATCGATGAGTGTAGTCTACGGATCGGTTTTGATCCCAGATGTGAGCCATCAGCGTTTTTGCAATAAGATTTTGAGAGAATTCATCATCATTAAACCTCTCATGTGCCATGTTTCTATTGGTTTCGGTGTAAAGGGCATGCCAGCGAAGCCAAGGACGATGCTGAGCAAGTTCTGTTCAAGGTTAATGATTATTAGAAACTGTCAACAACAAATGACACCAAAACTCAGTTTTTAAATTGGTCTGGCTGGCTGACTTTTTGGTATCATGTGCACAGTCCACACCAATGGGACTACAAGGCTAAACATTCACACCTTATCATGCCTAGAATTTTTTTTTTTAAATCTCCCCCCAAAGTTGTTTTTTACCGAGGGTTTCAGGTTGCAATGTTGGTATATGCTAAATGTACCTCTCCGTTCGTTTCCGCAAGTTTTATGATAATTGAGACTTATTTTAAAGATCACTGCCCCCAAAAAGCGAGAGAAGAAACTTTTTCATTGATTACCCCTTTTACCAATCTTTTAATTGATTCCCCTCAACAAGGCATGCTGCAAAAGGACATTTTCTCTGGAGTGACTAACCAGACCCGCTTGTTGTTATTCAACTGCCTCCCCACAAAGGCAGATCGTGACAGAAGGTCGGTTTAATGCGTAGGTCACCACATGCATACAATGCCTGGTGTTCCCAAGCGGTCACTCGTCCAAGCTCTGATCTAGCTCTACGATGCTTAACTTCGATGATCGAACAAGAATCGGTGCTTTCCGTGTAATACGACCGTAATTCACGAGTAGGTTGTGTTCTAGAAACACAATAATATATTTTCTATTACAGGATTACCTTGATTAGTACGATTTCGATTAGTACCGTCTCTATATAGAACGATTAAGGAATTGCAGCACAAATTAATGAAATTAAGTATAAACTGAAAGCAAAAACTCTAACTGTAATAAGACCTTGAGCAGAGCATAAAATATTTGAACGAATTAACTATTTTTATCGAAATGTACCTGTACGTAGCTTATCTAAGCAGGAAAAGGAGTAGTACTTCCCACTGTTAAAAAGGCCTAAATTGATAGATAGATAAATAAAACATCTTTACGAGACAAGCCATGACAATTGGTGCTTCTGTGTTACCATAAGAACTTGTGGTTTTCGATGGTATTCGCCTGGGATTATTCTTGAACTGAATCAACTCATAGAAAATATTAAATGTTCATTGTTATTAAATCAGTTGATCCCAAACACTTAAATTAAAGTGATAACATTTTCCTTTGCTTGATGGTAATAGTCGATTAGTTATATAAAATAACCTGCACCAAAGCGATCACAGTAAGCGGCTTCCTCTGAATTTACTAAGCTTAGATTAGTCTGGCAAAAGGCCACAATAAAGGAGCACCCATGACAATTGCACTCACTTCAGCTGATACTCTGCTAGACTAGATTGATAAGCATCACCAGACGTCTAAATTCTTCAATCACATTTGTAATTCACAATTGTTGAGGAAAATAGTATGAAGAATTTTGTACAAACACGTGAACGTAGCGTTACATCCACATGTCGATATGATAACTGCTAATGATTGTATCAGCATATCATGTTCGTGTGTGCTATCGTATTGTTAGTGTAATAGAGATGTGATTCTCAGGTGTGTATATTGTTGTGAGACTTACAGGATGTACTTACCTGCTCCGATTGAGTCTCTCAATAATACAACTGATACAACAACATAAACGAACATGGTGTACTCATCAATGCAAAGATACCCAGCACCACAAGCAGATAGTTGCCAAGCTTAGTTTAGTTTAGTAAATGCTTAGGACGACTGCAGTCGGAGACGACCTGACGGTCCCCCATCCGATCCCAACAAGTATCTTTTATTATTTTACCATCATCACACAGTTTAGGGTGTATTCAGATAGCTGCTAAGTGCGCAGGGCGAAATTCGTCCTTGTTAAGACTTTATCAAACTCATTGCTCGTACTGGGAATCGAACCAGGATACTTCAGCGCGTGAGGCGGATGTGCCAACCATTATACCATTTGAGCTGACTAGTTTATTACACAGCTTCAAGAGCTGTGGCTTCTGAACTTTCAATGCCCTGTATCGACAGCTCAAAATAATTGTTTTATTGTACAACACGCAGTAAATTCTATGTAAAAGAATACTGATTTATGAACCTGGGAACTCACTAATACTTTGTTACTTCTTTATTATGAGCAACAACAACGCAATTAACCCATATCTTTTATGCTTCACGAAGTTAATGTGTTAAGCTAGTTAGTTGCTATAGAATTGTCTATCTATTGTAGAACTACCAATTATCAGTACTGTGTAATTAGGAATCAATCAATGGAACCTTTACCCGTCTCAGTTTTGTACATGGGACGCTTCTCGCTCTCCAACCGAAATTCCAAACTGCACCGCCTCCGATCTATTCGAATTGCCCTTCTGTGAGAAATATCGTCTACGTTCAGAATCACAGGTCTACAGAGAATCAAACTCACAGCGTTGTTAATGGATTGCGAGACTTGCTTGTTAACCATCACTCTACGACAGAAACCCGATATAAACACATTTATACCCATCCCTAGCTGTGTGTATAAGAATGTCGATACGAACTTTTCCACTGATGTTTATATAGCAAGGAGACAAAATAACTTCGAAAAAGACTATTGTTCATTGTTTGGGAGGAAAGATATTTGGACTGGGTCTTCACAACACATTCCAAGATTCAAACCTGATGCGCTTAATTGAAAAACTTTAAAGCACTCGGGGAGCGCTTAGCTCTACAGACGATATTTCGTTTATTGAGAACCTTGGGAGACGTTGAGTGGTGCAGACATAGTTGCAATGTTAGGGAGGCAATTGTACAGTAATCAGTTCCAAAATGTAATCACTTTGTATGGAGCCCATCACCTAAACTTCCACCAATTTCACCGAATTTCATTGAGAACTTGGGAGATATCGGATGGACAAACAGACGGAAGGAAGGAAAGGCAGACGGACACTGAGTGATACATATACACATAGTCCCCTCTAAGCTGTGAGAGTATATATATATATATATATATATATATATATATATATATATATATATATATATATATATATATATATATATATATATATATATATATATATTGCACGTGTCTGTATAAGCCTGTACAGGAGTGGATCAATAAGTCTGTAGCCAGATATATAGTAATTAGTTGAATTTCGATCTGAAATTTTCTCTGTACAGTGTTCAATCTAAGTTATTAATATGCATCACTGCATTCAGTGCATTGACAAGACAGAAGATTATATTGAAAATAAATATCTGTTATGTAAAACTTTATTTCCATGGTTAAGTGACAAACTTTCGTGAGTGCATGTATGTGTGTAAATATGAAAATGTATTTGGTTGAAAGTGATCTTGCTTACACAAAAAATGTGCACACTCTAATACAGATTCACCTTATGAGGGTCTCTGGAGGGATTGATGGTGAGCTGGTCAGTTTTGCAAGCCGTTGCTCATAAAAGTGTTTTTGTGCCAAAGTTGGCTTACCCCAAGAAATATCTGTTATAATAAGATTGTAAAACTAAAAAAAATTCGTGAAATTTCGTGGGGTTAGGAGAAATATCCCGAACAATAAAGAAATTTCATGAGCTCCCTAGCTTCACAACCAGTGTAGTCACGGTTAATAAGCTTGTGACGCTGACCGTTATTCCGGTGGCGAGTTTGACCCTCACATGCTGCCCCACTGCTGGGTTTTTGTGTTCAACTGAACAGAAAATATACTGTATATACTGAAGCAGAATATACTTGATATTTCTAAGTTTTGCATTGCCTGACTCGAGTCCGCAGTGGTGGGGCGCCCAGTATCATTACAGTAGTAATGGTTAGCAATTCAAGCTTGTTATCCATTACTACACTGATCATGAAAGTAGGTATTTCATGAAATCACTGAAATGTTCAGGGATTTCACAAAATCACTTGGGGTTTTAAAAGATCATTAGTTACACAATGTCACTATGAAACCCAAGAAGAATATACGTATAAAAAGCTTAAAAAAGAAAAGAAAGCATAAGTTTAGTGCCTAATGTTTTGGATATGCAAGGCAGTGACAGGTCCCTTTTTGTGGAGTGCTGCATAAATGCAGCCTTGTGCCAAACTAAATTGATCGTTAGAAAATGCGAAGTATTGCTATGTATAGCGCGACCACTGGTGGAAAATGGTTTTTACGATCATCTCGGGATTTGCCCTTGTCGAGACACATCTTTGCGCACACAAAACGATAAAAGATGAAATGGCATTAGAGCCTGAAATATTTAATAGCACGCTGAACAAGAGTCAGCCGGTTGGATCAGGCATAAAGAAATAAAAGGCTACAGTGAAGAGAAGAAGAAGAAGAGGGAAAAGAAGAAGGAGAAGGAGAGAAGAGAAAGAGGAGAGGAGGAAGAAGAAGGCTTCTGTTTTGTTCTGTTTTTTACTAATTTACGAGGTCATGTACTCATAAAACAGAATAATTTACACGGTAAACACTACTAAATTTATAAAAAGGCTAGAGAGGTCGGTGGCTATTGTCAGCATCGGATGCGTAGAAAACTCCATGTAGTAAGGAGATATTAGCATGTGCCTAAGCTCACGTATATATCTATTTCATAAGCATGGTTGTGTCATGGATAGACTTACAGAAGTATACACACACACACACACATATATATATATATATATATATATATATATATATATATATATATATATATATATATATATGTGTGTGTGTGTGTGTGTGTGTGTGTGTGTGTGTTTTTAAGTCTTAGAAGATAAACTATTCTACTTGTTCAAGTAACACTAAAACTGCAAAGAAAAAATTATCTGCTCTCAGCAGAATTTTGCATCCCTGTATCTGAACTCAGCACGTAAACCTTTCTACTAATTACTATACTAATTAATGAGCACATTACTTTGTGTTCCGAATATTTTCAGAGAATATATCAGAGTATGCATTTTCGTTTTGTGCTCATATTAAATACAAATGCTTATTATTAATATCTAGAGCATTTTTATACCTGTTCTTATACACAAGCTTTGAAACAAATGAAAGAAAGATGTTTTTGTCACCTCATTCATTTCCCAATATCTGTTAATGCAATAAATTCAATTTTCTAATTTTCCTAATATTTTACACATACTTTGATGCTGTAGTACTATGTGTAATTTCCTCTTCGTCAGTAGTTTACCATGCAACCGTTTCGAGGATTTAAAAACAAAATAGTTATATTAATATGGCACCCAGTAGGGTTGATCATATGCCTTTTAGCAATGATTTTGATATATAACGTGTGTATTGCACAACCACATCTCGGACAAGTTGTAATATATGTTAGTTTCTTACTGAGACTTGAAAAAGCATGAAAATATACTTCTATGAGATTTAAAAACATGCATTATATACTTCTGTAAGACAGAATCACACTTATAAAAATAGATAGATATGTAAGCTTATGCACATTCTGACACACACACACACACACACACACACACACACATATATATATATATATATATATATATATATATATATATATATATATATATATATATATATATATCGTATTTCTGGGCAATAAATGGGCACTTTATTCCTAGAAGATATTTGATAATAGGTCTAAAATGTGATCATTAGTTGTGACAGAAAAATAACTTGCACTTGACGGTATGGCAAGCAATTTAATCCGAAAATATTATCCAAAAAATACCTAGACAATTAAAAGCTGTGTCTTACCGCAGGTAGCGTCTTACTGGCCAAGAAATACAATAATCAATTAATATACTTATCCTTCATCAAATATACGGAAGAGATGTTCAGTAAGAAATTTATTAAAATACCTATCTTTCATCAGATATACGGAAGAGATGTTCAGTAAAGAGAAGGGTGTGTCTACTTTTAAAATAAACATTTAAATTACTGGCTTTTTTCTTGAGTTTTAATACCGACTACTGGCGTTGGTATGTAAATACAAATAGTCACCAAGCAGGCAACAAGCTTAGTTCAGTTTAATAGGGAGGCTCCCAAGGAGTATTGAAGTCCATGGGGACTGTTTAGGGGACATGACACTAATACGGATAAACAATTATATATGATCCAAATTCATTCTCAAGAGCGAGCTCACTTATAGGCATATATCAATGCATTACTAACTTTTTACAATAACATATATATATATATATATATATATATGTATATATATATGTGTGTGTGTGTGTGTGTGTGTGTGCGTGTGTGTGTGTCTATGTGTGTGTGTGTGTGCCACCTTGGTGGACCATAGGATACGAACATTTGGTTTAAAGGGTGGTGTCAACCCTGAGCAAGTCGCACATTACTTTAATATTTGTTTATTATTATATATTTATATATATATACAAAAATTGTTTTTCTGTGTTTTTTTTTTGGATTTTATTTGTGGCTGTGTTTGTGACATATTTTCCATCAATACTTTCATCAAATCGGTGTTCGAGTCCTCATAAAAGATGAGATTTTGATTGCTGAAAACCCTTCGGATAGCGTGATGGTTAGAATGAATGCTTCACACGCGGGATGCCCTTGATTCGATAACCGGTACAAGCAAAGACTGTGGAAAACTCTTCATTAGGACAAATTTTCCTGTGCACTCAGCTGCTAATTGAGTACACTATAAGCTGTGTGATTACGGTGGGGGTATCCCTTCGGTTAACTTGCATTTTGCCAAGGTGGTTGTCATAAAAACTTGTGGATAAAATCCTGATCTTGACCAGACTTGATATTTGCAAGAATCACTAAGTTGATGCATGCAACAGAAGCCAGGGGTCCTTCACCGATCAGTCATATTCCAATGGGGGTTGTCTCTTAAGAAACAGACTGCTTCGCCTTATCCTTTGCATCCTTCCGACTTGAAAGATTAGAGCTACACATTCCTTTTCCTTTCAACTTGGATTGGCTTTAGGTTAAGCAAGGCTGCATAATCATCTATCTATCTCCTCTCTCTCTCTCTCTATATATATATATATATATAAATATATATATATATATATATATATATATATATATATATGCATATAAACATGTACAAACATAATCATCTATTTATATATGTGCAAATATAGAAAACATGTACATACTTATATGTGTCTACCTATGCTTTTTTCCTCCATCGTTTATGGCTGTGTGCGTATGTCTGTGTTGTGTATGCGTGTTGCATTAGCGTATGTGTGTTGTGTTGTGTGTTTTGTACGTGTGGCGTAATGTTGTGTGTATGTGCATGTATGCATGTGTGTGTATATGTGTATGTGCATGTGTGTGCACGCCCGTTCTTCAACAATCATGTATCTTTATTGACATTCTCGTGGATATAATTCCATTGCTATAAATGTGAACGGTTCTATATTTGCACACAGCTAATTAGTTGACATGTGCTCAGATATTTATAGCACTTGCGTAATTCAAACTTGTGGACAAGCGTCGGGGGGAGAATCACGGTTTGCAAACGATCTAACGGCTATAACGGTGATTCTGAACGTGGGTGGGCACACGCCCCACCAGGGCTCAATTTAAATGTATCAGAGGGTAATTCAGTATTTGGTTGTTACGAGTAAAAAGCGTTTCGTGGCTCAAAACCCAACTGTGAAGAGGCTTAACGGATCAATTCCTAATCATACAGTACTATTAATTTCTAATTACACCATGCTAATAATCATTTTTTTTATTTCTCGCTGATTTAGATTATTTCTTTGATTTACTGTCTAAATTTCTGTGAATTTCGGAATTCAAATATTAGAAACCGTCTACTAAAACTGTCTCCATAACATCAGTTCGTTTCAGCCGGTCTGGTTGGCTATGTACGTGTGTATCATACGGGCAGGGATTTTGAAAAAGAAGAGTCATTATCATCTGATGTATGACCCTAACACTTCGGTTCTTTCAAAAGACGTTAAGAGAATGAAATAAAACATGTATGAAACACACATGAATACATATAAAGATATAAAGTTAGAAAGCACACGGAGAGCGCATGCCTCTGCCAAAGCCGTACATTAACTGAATAAAAAACAATTTTCCAGATCCGCTCGAAAAATCAATCACTTCTTCCTCACCACCCTTCCACGAAATATCATTGAAATTCATTGGGAACTTTTGGAGATATGAGCGAATACATAAAATTATGAAAAAAAAAGAAGGTAAATATCTCTCAATCGAGAACAAATTCCCGGGTCCGTTGCAAAATTTGATAATTTCTCCTTTACTCAATGACCCACCGTCCCACAAAATTTCATTGAAATTAATTTATAAATTATAGTGATATAGTGTGGACAGTCGGACGAAAGGGCGGACGGAGAGAGAGACACACGAGGTAATACATTTACCTCTATCCAACTTCGTTGGCAGAAAAAAGCTCCGCAGACTATTAAGGTCACACATGTCAAGAAATACTTTCAAATCAATGTTGAAACATTACACAAAACACGGTGGATATCTTATGTAAAACACTTACTTGAGATGTATAGTTGTCGTTAAAAAGATGCATGCATGTATTTTGTATAGATATCTCAGACGATCTTACAAAGAATACTTTAGTATTTGACATTCATTCAATCCTTTCGTCGGTGTAAGCACTACTTGTTATTACAGATAGCCGTTGAGTTTTTTTTTAATTCTCATCTTCATGGACACCGAGACGTTTTCTTTCTTCTTTAGTTTATTTTACAGTTAGACCGGTGGTTCTGTACATGAGTGCAGGCCCCCAAAAGGGGGTAGGTTGAATATATTGGGGGGTGGCAATTTGGAATTTTGGTGTGAAGAGTGAAAATTGTTTTATGGCTCAAAACTGAGTCATCTTAAAGCTTAACGGATTAATCCCTAAGCGATACCATTAATTACTAATTTTACTAATTGATGATATTGTTAATTAAAAGTTGTATTATTATTGCATACCATAAAAAATGTTTAGAACTTGATTAGATTTGGTATTGAAATTATTTCTCGTTTGTTTGAATATTTTCCCCTAAATTTAAAACGCAAAATTTTGGTAAATTTCTGAATATCTTTGCAATGCTCGAAGAAAAACCAAATTTGGTAGTAAACAGGAAATAAACAGGGTGCGAAAGTGCAAGATTTGGCTAAAGGCCAAAAATTCAATTATACATATGCAAAAGCGAACGAATAGATGCGCATGATAAGTGCCCAACAAACCATTTTTAAAAAGTTGATGTTTTCCTTATTTTCAAAACTAAATTACTCAGTTATTATCTTAGTCTGAAGCTTGGACAATTAATAAACTATAGTACATAGTTTGGGCACTTTTTAAAAAATGAGATAGAAGTCGTTGGATGTTAACAATGAACTAGTATTATAGAGGCAGGATCGTATTTGCTGATCCAGGGAGCTTGTCTACTAGACGGGGCCCTCTCCAACATTTAGGGAGATTTATTATTGCATACTATTAGTAAGAATACGGTAAGTGAACTGGTATTGATAAAGCTTTCGTGATCCCACTCCGTTTGGGGCCCCAGGGGTAGGCTATTCGAAATCGCCTCTCCTCCTACCACAGCTACACCCCCGTTTAAAAGTATTTGTTCTTAATGATTCTGAAAATAATTCATACAATATCACATAAGACACCGGTAAACGTAAGTAAATAAGTACACGTCGTGAGTGTGTGTGTGTGCATGTGTGTGTGTGTATGTGTGCATGCGTGTGCATGTGTGTGTGTGGACGCCCAGGAGTTGAAGTATAAGAGGGGGAAGAATCATCTACTTATGACGAATGAGTTTGATGATGTTGACATTCTATATTTAGAACCAGTATAGATAATGTCCATGTGTGCCCAGCGTCCGTCCATGCAGCTCAAGTAGAGGAGTAGTAGCCACACTATCAAAGTCGTCTGCTCTTTGCAACATTCGAACGGTTACAACTTTGATTTTAAATAAACAAGTACTAAATTCATTTATAGATACATAAATGCTCATGCACACGCGCACAATCATGCACCAAACACTGGCTCATACACAGTTATACATATATTTAAACATGCATCTAAAAGAATGCTAGACAAAATTCCGTCGATTTAATTTTTGCTTATTTCTTAGATAGGGTGCAAACCTTTTGTTAAGGTCATCGAAGTTTTCTTTTCAAATGTTCCAGAGTTGATAGTTCTAGATCTTTCGACCATTTTCAGTCATTAATAAGAAATTGTGGAAGTGGTATTTAAAGAGAGATTGGTATTATTTTTTTATTTTATTCTAATTAACAAAATTGATTAAGAAAAAATTAACAATGAATTAAGTATACAGAATTTGTCTATTTTCAATAATGTATGCTCAAATGAGGGATTATTGCCTCGTTATGCGATTATATATATGTATATATATATATATATATATATATATATATATATATATATATATATATATATGTGTGTGTGTGTGTGTGTGTGTGCACGTGCGCGCGTCTCTGTGTGTGTCTGAGTGTTAAGAAATGGATAAATGATACGACGGAATGATAATAAATTGCATTGTATTGTACAAAAACTCTTATTTAAAATGATCTAACGTCATTAAACGGTTAATATATCACTTGACCTAGACAACGTAAATTGAATATGCAGCAGCCCCATTTTTTAAAATTGTTCTTTCTATATATGTTGTCTAGGCCTAATGATATATCAACCGTCTAATGATGATGGATCATTTCAAATGAGAGTTTCTATGTAACATAACACAATTTATAAACATTCATATAAATATACATCGATAAATATGACTGACAATGGGCATTTTGGAGTTGTATTGTCCAGAATCATAGTAGAATTGTTTCGTGTTCGATATTTTCAATTAATTCCCACCGTTAAATTCAGCATTTACAGTTGGCTATTTTTTGTTTGTTTTTGCCAGTTTCTATCAATGCTCCACTCTGACACTGAAAATGACGAATAGTACAACCGAAAGTGCTTCATCTTCTATGAAAATGAGAAAAGGTTACTAAAAGAATAAAAAATGTTCACTGTATGTTATGTAAGATATGTTTACGAAGATTTGCTGCCAAAGTATGCTATATATATATATATATATATATATATATATATATATATATATATATTTTTATATTCTAATTATTTTTTGTATATATATATATACAAAAAAAAATGATTAGAATAATAGTGTCATCCACAGACAGCTGTTTCATTGTATTACAGCTCTTCAGTGTGACTATAGACTATCCATTATCCCATCCATTACCATGAGGTAGGATCGAAATCTTCGCTTATGACTCAGAGGCTGGCATCTTACCTCTACCCTACGCAGAACAGGACGGTCAGTAAGTTGAATTTAAGCAAAATATCTATTCATGCATAATTCCCCATCCACCAGAATGCTCTATTCCTAAGTTGGAAGAGCATTTTATAAGCTTATAATGAACGAGAGACCTCACCTAAAGAGTGCTCAACCCTGAATAAGAGAGTGTTAATTATAATGATAATTAAAATAATTGTATCATATATATATATTGACTAAATTTTATCTTTTCAAAGAATGTGCTCTCTGCCCAAGATTAAAGTTCTGCTCCCTAGACCTCTGCCAAGGATCAGATTGTAGTATCTGTGCCTACTGCCAGGGATCAAAGTGTCATTTTCCAGTACTTTTATCTGAAATCATCAGTGTAGTATCTATGCACTTACAGAAGTGTTTCTCATACATAATGAAATTATCTTCAAACACATTGCGTTCTCTATGTATGGAAAAGAGAGAGTATGCCAGACTCCTTTGCCACTAGTACAACTAGAATGTACTCAAAGAAAGAGAGAAAGAGAGCATACCTCTGCCAACACCGTACACGAATTTAAGGGCCAAAGGAATTCCTGGATCCGTCACCCAAATTTAATCACTTCCTCCTTAGCCCATGACCATCCCTTCCGTAGAATCTTATTTCATTGAAATTTATTGAGATCTGAGACGAGCTAGACAAATTCAGAAAGTACTGGCTCTGCGACACCCGCGATAGAGAAGTGTGGCGAATCCTGGGGAAGGTCTATGTCTAACGACGGACGTTAAAAAACTGATGATGATGATGATAAGAGATATTGCTTGGACAGACATGAGTGAATAGAAACATGTATTAAGAATGGAAAATGCACATCTCAATCGAGGAGAAATTCATACTCATTTCCCAACATTCCACAAAATATCATTGGAATTCATTGAGAATATTTAGAGATATCGTGTGAGCCGACAGACAGACAGACAGAAAGATGTGCATAAAGAGGGCAGGCTGGAAAGAAAGACAGTTGGTTGGCAGAGGTAAATGAAGATGCAACCAATTTGCGAATGCTATGATTATTATAGATTTTACAAGTATAAAAGCTGTGAAGTGGAGACTGATGCGTTTCAGCCGATTTTATAATTGAACAACCGTAGCCATTAAATGAGGCGTAGAGGTCTTTTTTTTATGAGTGTATGTGTTAGCTTACGTGTTCATATGTTCCAGTGTTCCTGGCCATACTGTTTAGTCCACGGACTAGAAAATCGCTATATTATTAATCGCTCCATTTGATAACTTCTAAAAAATATGTTCTTTTTTTTTACATTTTAGGGACCTTATTCTGACAGATTTGATAATTTGTTTGTATGTTTCAGCGCTCCTGTTCATACTGTTTTGTCTATAGAGTAGAAAATTGGCATCAGTACACTTTAGAGTCTTTCTGAAACATTAAAAAATATATAAGCTTTCTTTATTTTTATGGGGCCTTATTCTGACAGGCTGAATAATAAAATCTAGATTCTCCAAAATCAAGACGTTGTTTTGTTTTGTTTTTTTTTTCGCTATTTTTTGGTGTTTTCCGGTGAAAAATGCCAGTAATATCATAAACGAGAATTTATTCTGACCATAATTTCATTCTTCGATGGAAAATTTTTACATGACTTCTAATTTTGACGCTGCGGTTGTTCAGTTATTGACTGATATGGCGAGTCGACATTCCCTTTAAATAAATCGATTTGTTCGCTTCTAGTTATTAGCATATTCTATCCTTACATAATTGCCAGTATGGGGCTAGCAATGGTGTCTTGGCCTCCTTTAGTTACAAAGTAAACCTATGAATAACTATTACTCGAAAATGCGTATACAGGGTGTTCCATAAAGGATGCAATCCTAAGGATAAGAAGGTAGAATTTACTAACACGTAAATTTGTATGCTACAAAATCAGTCACGTTACAATACTGTACTCTGATAAAACAGCATTTAACGGTTGAAATGATTTTAATCATCCACTAACTTCATTCGAGCATCCTTTGTGTTGTGTGAAGTATGTGATTTTTCAAAATCAATTGAACGTTTATGTAATGAAACGGGTACAATCTTGTATCCAGGTTAAAGGAAGTCACTTTTATCACCTCTCGTAGAGTTAAAATTTACGTGTAATTAGCATCTTCTTATAATCTTTATTGTAATGTATGTCTTTAGAGAAGAGGTGTTAGATTGAAGATAGTTTAGGTACAAGTTGTCAAAAAGACGTATCTTCTTTCAAACATCTTGTACATAACAACATTTTCCCTCTCTGTAGAGACAGAGAGACGACTCCAGGACTTCGGAACGAAATGTCACCTACTTGGAGTCCAAGAACAATGAGTACATGAGGGGCTCGTTCAAGAGTCCTGTGTGTCCCCAGAAACCTCTACTTGCCACTGTGGAGTGATCGAAGCTAATGTGATTTGCTCCAGGCCGTCTTATCACATTGACAAATTCGACAATTGCCCCCGTGATTTTCAGGGCCCCGAAATTCAATTTGAAGAAAAAAAGTATGCCGGGCCCCCCAGTATATTGCTTTGCCCAAGGAATTCAAATATTCTTGAGATGCCCATAGTTCGGTCACGTCACGTGACACTACAGCCTACGCAACATCATCATGTAGGGGGGGGAACGTTGGATGAGGGCTGGTCCGTCAACGAGGACGAGTAGACAGACGTGACCATGGCAGGTATCTTGGTGCAACCCACACACAGACCAGCACGGAAGAAGACTTCAGACCCCGCCCTCCGACGACTGCAGCAGTTAAGGGACTAAACTGAACTGAATTGATTTTCTGAAAGATTAACTAACGATTAAAAAAAACATCGTCAAACAATTAAAATCTGGAAAGCACTCGGATATCGCACACCTTCGCCAATGCTGTACACTATGTGAAAACTGAATGAAAATATAACACTAAAACAAAAACAAGGGAGAGAACACAATTCTAGCAATATGTACTAGTACTGAATTACTCTCCTTCAAATCTTGATATGGCATTTTTACTTACCGTTCGTTTTTAACTTCTCATGCAAAATAGTAAAAATATCTCTCAATCGAGAATAAACCGCTGGGTCCACCCCAAATTTTACTTATATCTTTGTTATCCCATAACCTATTCGTCCTAAAATATAAATCCAAATTCATTTAAAACTCTCGGGGATATGAGAACTGATACACAAATGAAAAGACAGACGGGTAATTCGTATGTCTCTTCAACTCCGTTGGTAGAGGTATCAAAACTAGTTCAGCATAGAGATGTTTATAAGATTTATCTCCCCCCCCCCCAAAAGATGTTTTTATGGCGAACCTTTCTTTCATAAGTTATTTTGCGGATGTGGTTAAGTGGCAAAGCGAAGAACTAAGGAATCCCGTATCAGAGGCAGTCGCCCTTGCTTGTTTAATACGTTGATGAGAAACCTTGTTTTTAGATTAGATTGTCTTATTTTTTAAGATAAGCTTGCTCTGCCGAAGGCTTGCCATCCATGGGAAATTCTTCGCTTGATTTCTCCTTCTTTTTCATAAAGATTCGTTGTCCGAAGTAGATGAAGTAGTCAACTTTCCCCAGTTTTGCATCTTCGATTTTGACAATTATATCCTTATTCTCGATATGCTTATTGCACATGATTTTCGTTTTACTGGTTCATATGTAGGTCGACTTTTTTGCTTTCTTCGTTTACTTCATCTAGCATTAGTTGGAGGTCATGTAGATTCTCTGCGAAAAGGACGATGTCGTCTGCAAATCTGAGGTTGCTCAGATACTCGCTGTCTATTTTGATTCCTCTATTGTCCTGGTCAAGGTTTCTGAAGATCATCTTGAGGCAGGCTGTGAAGAGTTTGGGTGAGCTGATATCACCTTGTCTTACTCCTTTTCGGAGCAGCTCTTTTCCAATATTTTTCGTTATAAATTTAGTAATTTCAAATTTCCGAAATAAATAATGACAAAAGACAGCATCATAATATGTGGCCGACAGAAAGTAAGATGGCCTTTTGAGCTAGACAAATTTACTGGCTGTGTGACACCCACGACAGAGAGGTCTGTCGAATCTTGGAGAAGGTCTGTGTCCAACGACGGACCCTAAATGTCTGCTAATGATTATGATCTCTATAAATGCAATGTTATAAAAATCCCGAATAGCGCGTATTGTTTCGTTTAGCATAGTATTTTTAGGTATGTATGGAGAGCGGTAACTGAGGTATTAGTGTATTTCATAGTTTCAGATGGAACAGGTCTGTCGACATTGAGCAAGTATATGTGTATAACATGGTTTGGGCTTAAACTTCAAACCGGAACTTTGCTAAGCAACTCGATCAAATCTTGTATTTGCCATAGAACCTGTACCACCAGGGACAGACTATAAACACCGACTATAGAATTTGAAAATGAGAGTTTCTCTGAAATAGCCTTTCTTTTATTCGTGGTGGATTTTATTGTTGAAAAATGTGCGATCAGAACACACATGGGCACCCATAGGTCTGCAGGCCAGATATCATCATCATCATCATCATTATCATCATCATCATCATCATCATCATCATAATCGGTCTGTTAACGTCTGTCGTTGGACATTGACCTTCCCCAAAGATTTTCCAGATCTCTCCATCATGGGCATCGCGGAGCCAGTTTTTTCTAAATTCATCTAACTCGTCATACCATCTCACTTTCTGTCAACCAAAGCCTCGCACCTGATCTCTGGGGATCCATGTTGCGAGTCATGACGTCCAGTGGTTATCTGCCATTCTTGTAACATGTCCAGCCCATCGCCATTTAAGTTTTCTAATAGTTTACATGATGTCCTGGACCCCGTGATTTTTTCTAATATCCTCTCCTGTCTCATGATCTTTCCCAGTGAAACCGAGCATAATCCTCTCATGTGCAGGTTGCATCTTGTGACCCACAACACATGTAGACATTTAATTTAAAATCTTATACAATTATTTTTCATAAAGTCAATTCTTTGATTGGTAGAGTGAAATAACCATTGTTTTAGCTTCGCAAATCAATAATACAATAATTTTGATTTACATGTTTGTCTAAAATGGAAATTAAGTATGTTTTTTTTTTTAATTTTTGAAGTAGCTGTGTAGCCTGAATAAGGCTGAAAGTTTCTCATGTAGCCTGCTAGATCAAAAAGGTTGTCCATGCCTGATTTAGAACATCATCTCCGATCTCTCAGCCTTACGCCCTTTTCTTGACCATTTCTGCTAAACAGATCAATGGTCATGACAAGGACCAACCCTAGAGTTCCTGGCGCCCTGAGCAAGCTGAACTCGGGCACCCTTCAAGCCCTGGCTGAGATTGTCGTCAGAGTATGAAGAAAATCCTTTTGCCATTTGTTTCATCTTGACAGAGAGTACTCAACTGTCAGATAATTCTGAAAATGCTGTCCTCACCATCAGGGAAATTTCATATTTTCATTCTGTTTGATTTATTCATTTCCCCATTTCCCATTTAATCCTTATTATCTCAGACACATTACAGGCGCTCCAAGCACATGGCGCCCTGGACGACTTCCTGTGTTGCCGCCACCTTGGGCTACTCGTGTCACAGTTGTTTTAATTGTTGTAATGCCAAACATTTGCGATTGAGATTCTACACAGGTTTTCAATAAAATTGAACAATATGGAAGGCGATTATAAAAGAATTAATTAATTTCTAGTAGCCAGGCCAGTCTCAGAATTTGAAGGGTGGGAGAGTGACCTTCGACTTGGGTTATTAGGCGTAGTGTAGAGATCCGTCTCTGCCTTAGAAGATTTAGCGTGATCGCATCAGGAAGTTCTCACATGATCCCCAGCTAATAAACACCTGATATTCCCAGGTGATCACCCGTCCAGTTATTGACCAGGCTCGCCGTCGCTTGACTTCGATGATCGTACGATTTCGCTATAACAAATAGGCCAACGCAAATGATAGTTGTTATTATAATTATCATTATTGTGTCAAATACTTGCACTTCTCTGTACGGGGATCGGAAGAAATTGAACAAAAAGAAGGATAATTAAACTGTGCAAGGCGATTTTTTTCCGTGAGTAGTGAGTGTTATTTTCTAATTGATTAGGTCGAAAAAGTATAGAAAATGTCACTAATTTCATTCCAATATTGGTTTCGTGACCAACTCTGTGATATTCATATGTTGTTGCTTCCTCCCTTTATGTGATTAAAAATGTGCAAATTCGCACGATGTCTAATTGTAAATAAGTCTATTTCAAATTATCATTGTCCTGGTCACAAAGGCAAAGTTTGAAGGAAATACTTAACATTCTATGTACTTTTTCATCATCATCATCATCATCATCATCATCATCATCAGTCTTTTATTGTCCCTCGTTAGACATACACCTTCCCCAGAATTCGCCAGACCTCAAATTCAGGGACGACGCCATGCACAATTTCCTCCTTTATGCCGTAGTTATATGTCCACGGCACACAATATCTACCAAAGTTCTCAATTAATTTTTTCTGGAAGGTTGGGCGATGGGCTATCAAGGAACTTCATGAATCCCACCTGCATTGTAAGTACATCTCCACCACACAGTGAAAGATAATGGCGTTTACATAGGTATGCACTTTCTCCATTAGTGTATACGCTGATTCCTTTGATTGTTCTCTCTAAATGGATGTTACCCTAGCGATTTCACCGGCAGAAACTTTTAGTAATGATGAACAAAAGTTGGCTTTGTGGCGTCTTATATTTGAAAACTTTGCATAAGCCCATTTAATATGTAAGCCAAATTTAGTTGGGTGAATAATTTTCTAGTATTATACAGAAAATGATAAAAATCGGGTCATTATTATAGGTATAAAAGCAAACGCAGATGCTACAATTCTCCAGTGGAGAAAAGAAAAACCATACGTGAATTTCACTCTTATGCAGCCTATTTGAAGAGCATTGAAACCGTCTTTGGCGCTGGGTAAAATCTAAAGTTTCAAAAAAGAAGTGGACGAAAAATCAACCATTATAAAATGATATCATATAATGAACAAGTGAACTATATCACCAGCCTTGCAAACCTAAAGGAAACTGAGGTAAACAGCATCAAAGTCACCATCATCGGTTGAGTTGAACATATGCACTGTGTGAATGACAATAGACTTCCCGGCCAGATCCTCAATAGCAAACTCGGCAACGGCAAAAGGCATCTTAGATGCCCTTTGTGCCGTTACAAAGATGAGCTCAAACAGATGAAAGGAAGAAAACCAGCATTGACCCGGATACGCTGTGGCGTCATTCTTTCTTGATTGCTGCGGGGCTGTTGGAGCGGAAGTCGGAGAGGACAAGACAAAAGAAGAAGATCTGATAAAGCCAGAAGAAGCAAAATACTTGTAAATGAGATTAGCCAATCATAACTTCTAGCGTTCTTTCAGAGAATTTGTATTCGGAATTCTTCCTTTCTACTGATTCATTCTACCTATACTTACACTTGTAATATGGATAAAGGACAAGTAAGTATGTTGGAGTCTATTTTGAGAAATCATGTGAAAACTATGGTGTTTCAGGATTGAGAGGGACATTTCGTCCAGAGCAAAAATATCTCGATAGAGAAGATTTTTTCTCACTTTAACATAAAAAATAAAAAGGTACAGCTTATCAATCCTAATTATGAGTTCGACTGATTTTTGACTAAAATGATGTATTCCCGTACGAAAGCACTCGGGGATTGAATTCACGACTCCAGGGAACGAGAGGAACCAGAGTCATTATCCTCAAAGATATCTATCGATCTGTTAGAAACCGTAAACTAAAACTGTCACGAGTAACTTATTCATTGATCACCCCTTCTTCGAATGTTTTGATTGATCATCTCCTACAAAGAATGCTGCCAGAAACGTTGGTCACATGAAGGTTTCTATTGAGCGACTAACAAGACCTGTTCATTTCTTTGTTTATAAGCACCCGTTGTAGTAAAACAGTTGAAAACCAAAACTGTCACAAATACTGTAAAAATAGGTTTCTTCAGTTTCCAAGGGGAGCTAGAGGACTGAAAATTTAAACATGTACTCATTATCATGCCTACACAGGAATTTTTTGTTTTTCTAGAAAAGAATAGATTTTTAGTGGAGGTTCAGTTTACAATGTGAGTCCATGCTAAATTGGTCCATAGATTGTACCCGCTTAATCTTTCTATTCTAGAATTTGCAGTGATCACTGCCCAAGAAAAGTAACTTATTCATTGATCATCCTTCCTTCGTATGCTTCAATTGATCATCCTCACAAAGAATGCTGCCAGAAACGTTGGTCACATGAGAGTTTTTTTTTATCGAGCGACTAACAAGACCTGTCTATCTCTTTGGCTATGAGCAATCGTTGAGGTGAAACGGTTAGAAACCTATTCTTTTTTTAAAGCGATTAATAATAATTTAGTGCATCCATGGGTGTACGTACAAAGGTAGTTTAATGTATATACACTACCTGGCAAGAAAAATGTCCCTAACTTTTTTTTCTAACAATCTTGGGTGAAATATTCGACAAAGTTATACAATGATGCAATACAGTGTTTGAAGACGTTTTACTATGGGATAATTTTCCTCTTCCTTTTATTAAGAAAACCGAAGCGTTTGGTCAAGTATAAAGTCCAAAGTTTGAAAAAGAAACGGTTTAGTCGAGATTCGACCATTATAAAATAATGAAATATCATGAAATGATTTGAATATTCAGGGATTTCACAGATCCTTAAAGATTTCACAAAACCAATACTTTTACTAAAACATTTACCAAAAGAGATTGATAGAAAAGGTGTACTGCTTCGATGTTGTTCCATTCATCTCTGACTGCTTCCCGCACTTCTGCGTTCACAAATTTTCTCCCAACCAGTCTGGCCAAATATGAGATCATATGTTTTGAGTGTTGAGATCTTTTATACGATGGAAAGTGCTTCGCTTATTTCATTGACTGAAAAGTGTTTGGCTCATTTCATTGACCACGAGAGTATGTCCATATCTCTTTCAGTTTCTCTATATTTGTGTTCAAATTTTTCTCTCTGTGTCTCCCACTTCTCTAAGAGAGGTAACTCATCCATTGTAAGCTTATGCAATGCTCTTCCAACTTCGGAATAGAGCACTCTGGTGGATGGGGAATATATGCGTGAATAGATATAGCGCCTAAATTCAACTTTACTGACCGTCCAGTTCTGCGTGGTGTAGAAGTAAGATGCCAGTCTCTGAGTCTGAAGTGAAGGTTTCGATCCTACCTTGTTGTACTGGATGGGGTAATGGATAGTCTATAGCCACACTGAAGAATTGTAATACAGTTGTCTGTGGATGACTCAATATATATATATATATATATATATATATATATGTATATATATATATATATATGAACTGTATGTATATGTCTGATGAGAAATCTGTTACTTCCTCATCCATGTGGATTGGTGAAAATGTGAAACGTCCGTTAGTCATACACAACAATCTATTCTTTCTTCTTGTCTCGATATTACTATCATGGACAAGAAATGAGAGAAGCACTTCGCATCGTATAAAAGAATCTTGACCCATAGAGAACACGTGGTCACATAATAAGGCCAAACACATAGGGATAAAATTTGGGAACACTGACACTGACACAGCAGTATAAAAAGCGACCAGAGATGAAACGGCTCATACTAAAACGTAGTCTTTACACAAACACCGGATGCCCTGTCCAAAAAACATTGTCAAATATTTCATTTGTAATTGTTTGAATAAGAGGGTTATTGCAAAGAAATTGATGAAAAAGCTTAGCTATTTTTTACTAGTGTATATTACCAAGCCCCCACTCTCTTATCCTCTCTCTCTCTCTCTCTCTCTCTCTCTCTCTCTCTCTCTCTCTCTCTATGTATACTATGTCGAAAACACATATATTCAATACTACTTAATCTAACAAAAAAAAGCCTGAAAGTCAGATCATAGATGTACGAGTTCTCTCCTATAAACCTTCAGACATATATAGATAGAGTGGAAATTTTTCGGTTATGTCAGCTTTTCAGTCGGCCCATCCACGAATACCGGAAAACAACACAACCCACGATAACCACATTATATCTATAAACATTTAATTTCTCTGGGACATATAAAAGGAGATGGAAGAAATCCGAGTCGTTCGGATTTTTTCGGTATGTCAGCCTGTCTGACAGTCAGTCAGAGTCGGTCTACCAGAACAACAATTGCTACTAAAAATACTCGCAGATCTAAAAATACAATAACCGCATCACATCTATAAGTATATAAACTTGTCCGTCTGATACACCCTACTAAACATTGAATAATAATGACTAATTTTTTTCGTCTCTGTTTCAAATCACGAAATTCTGGTTGCTCCAACCGCAATAGAATCGTCAAAAATAAGTAGAGAGAAGCACTAGAAAATAAAACGGTTGAAGAAGTCAGCACGCATGCTATGCTCAAATCACCTGATCAGAAATTGGACTTTAATAGCATATGTTCCTCCTATTTTTTTCATGGCTTGCGCAAGATCAAAAAGTATATGGGCAACTTGAGAAGTGAAGTATTTAGTAACTATATTTCCTTTTGGACTATCATTGATTTTTTTCTTTGATTATGGGGAAAAAAGGTAAGTTACTTTTAACGAAAAGTGTAAAATAAAAGAAACGATTTACTTAGTGCATTGATTTTTCTATATTATTTATTCATTAGCAAAGACGAATTCCTGGTAGACAGTCTAGTTGTAGAATTTATGCAGTGAATTTTACACCTTATAAACTTTGCGAAGACTTGCTATCAAATAATGTTACTTAGAAAAAGAGCAATGCAACGATTGCTTGGTCACGTACTTTTGTTATTGGATCATTTTTTTTTCCTGCATCAGAAACTTTCAAAATTCGCACTCAGCATTAGAATTTCACAGTGTGGCTTATTTTTATCTTGTGTGCCACAGCAAAGCAAGACAGTTCAGACAGAAACTCTGCATATCAGCAACAACAGCATCATCCTCATCATCATCAGTTTTTTCAACGTCCATCGTTCAACACAGACCTTCCCCAGTATTCACCATTCCTCTCTATCATGGGTGTCGCAGAGCCAATACTTTCTGAATTTATCTAATTCGTCTGTCCATTTTTTTCATTTTCTTCAAGCCTCGACTACGCATGTGATCTCTTGGTATTCACATGGTGAGCCGTGATATCCATTGGTTGTCTGCCATTCTCGCAACATAACCAGCCCATTGCCATTTGAATTTTCTAATGGATTCTATGATGTCACGGACTCCTGTTTCCTCTCTAATATATTATGCTGTTTTGTTATCTCTCCATGTGAGGTTTGGCATGATTCTTTTGTGTATACGTTGCATGGTTCTCAGTTTGAGGGTAAGTCTCTTGATTAGGTTCCATGTTTCAGCTACATTAGTGACTATCGGGAGGATGCATTAGTTGTATACCCTTCTTTTGGGAACTAATTGGGTTTCCTTGTTCTTGAAGGTTTGGTTTGCTTTTCCAAGACTTACCATTCTGCATAAACCTTACAAAAAATTCGCCAGATCTCTCTATCATGGGCGTCTGAATATGGGAGCCATTAATTGAGAAAACGAATAAGCGATTAATTTGAGGCTCCAAAAACCTGACCACCAAAATGAGAATAGAGCTAAAATTTTCACCGTTCCACGAGCTCGTAACCACTGAGTGTGCTTTGTATAGGAAATAATGCACATATCCTTTTAGAATTATGTTTGACCTTTTCAAATACGACAGGCACTTGGAGAAGGTCAAAGAGTACAAGGGCCAAAACATTAAGATGGAAAAAAAGAAAGTAAAAACGAGGAATATTGTCGAAATAAGCCGATACCAATAATCACTGAACTTTTCAAAATATTTCTCTCGATATCTTATGTCATCTTAATGCTCGTTTTTTATAGTCAAAGTTTACCAGCCCTTCAGTTTGGGGTGTTGCAGCTGCTGCAGTGGTGTAGATCTGTAGGATGGGGGTCGGCAAATTCCAGCCTGCAGGCCTAATCCAGCCTCGGATCTTATTTCATTCGGCCTGCTGAACACATTGAATATGTGATGCTACATTCAAAAAATCTTTCTCTCCTCAACTATCTTTGGTTAGCCTACAATAAAATCCAGTATCGAGAGAAAGAGCAAAAGTTTACTTTCTGCAGTGGTCTCAAAAGAATCAAAATTAGCATTAAGAAGTAAAAGTGTTTCCAAAATTTGTTTATGTATGTATCACCGATGGAGTAAGAGGACTGAAAATATGAATATTCACTACCTATTATGTTTAAAAAAAAACTTTTTACCGAATTTTTGAAAATTTGTCACGTAAGTTTATACAAAATTAGCCTCTTAGTCTGCGTCAAGCAGTATTCACATTTGGTTTTTTTTGTTTTGTTTTTTGATAATTCAGATTTTTTCAGTGATCGCTGTCAAACAAGATGAAAGTAGTAACTAATTTATTGATCACTCCTTTATTCTATTTTTTTTATTTGTTCACCCCAACACGACATGTTACCAAAAGACATTGGTTACATGACAGTTTCAACTGAGTGAGTAACCAGACCTGTTTTACATTTGTAATCGCCTTGGCCTACAGAACTTAAACTTTCCTAATTTAGTTCGCCTCCTCGGTTTGAATTCATGACTTGCATTAAAATGAGGGCTGGTTGCGTGCGTCGTCAGGCTCTCTTGACTGTTTGCCTGGTGGGAGAAAAGATAGATCCGTGCTCTCCCCAATTGTGAATGAAATGCGAACTGGTTCAGCCGACCCCATCCTCCATACCCCTAACTGGTCAGCTTATTTTGGGGGGGGGTGCTAGGGTGATTATTATTTTTTTTTAAATAAAAAAGGTGTAATCAAATACACATCTACACGCACACACACACGCACACACACACACACGCACACACCTTTTTTTTTGGCCTTTTCGGCATGGATTAAAGTTTAGTATCTGTTCGCCGGTAGAGCCTGAGGCGCCGGTATTGACATTTGCCTGTCGAATGGGCCGGAGATTGGGTTGTGGGTGGTATTAAGACCAAGTACGCCGGTGCAATGCGTTAGCCAATGAGGTTTTACTGAGGCTGCGCACTGCCGCGCCCATTGGGAACCTTCGGGCTCCCTGTCTATTACTCGGCCCAGCTGCGGGGGATACGGCGCCCTGGGGCAGCACTGTTCCATTGCACTCAACTGGACAGGTCGTGCTCGTCCCGACGCTTTCGTGACGGCGGTTGCTTTGGTTGCTTAGCAAAGTAAAGTCGCGTCGGCTGGAGCCATTTTTGGATGGATGGATGGTTCCAATTTTCCCCACGTAAAGCACCGACCTTGTGTCACATTTTGATCTGGCGGGAGAGTGAATAAATAGCACACACACACACACACACACACGAACACACCACTAAAAGACCGTTCATGGGGAAGGAGGGATTTTTTTAAATATCAAAAAGTTCTGTTTTTGGACGTAATAAGGAGTACGTATTGAAATGTTATGTTCTGTAACTCCACTGGGGCGGCCGGTACGCGTAATACATAAATACATACATAGCCAGCCAGCCAGCCCCAAAAACTGGAGAAACCTGTGTTGGCTGTTTTGGTTTCTAAAGAAACTCGATACATGTAATCCTGCTTTTGGGAAGTTGGCTGACGTGCAGTTGTTCATATGTATAAAGCTAACCTTAGCAGATAATAATAGCGCCTACTTCACTTGTTGAACTAATTGTATACAGCATTTCAAATTGTTACCAGTAGTTGAGGGTCAAGCCCAGGTAAAACTATAATTTCAAGTGCTGATTGGACAAGCAGACGGAGCCTCCCCATTTGAGAAATTAGAGCAACAGAATTCGTTTGTCCAAGTTACAGTAAAATTGATATCATTGAATTCCTTGTTTTTTTATACTTGAGTCCCAATTTCTTTTTCTTTCTTTCTTTCTCTCTCTCTTTCTCTCTCTCTCACTTTCAATATATATATATATATATACGTATATATATATATATACACATACACACATATATGTATACACACACACATATATATATTTATATATATGTACATATATATATATATATATATATATATATATATATATATATATATATATATATATATATATATATATATATATCCTACATTAAGATTCCCGAACATTTCAGAAATTTCATGAAATACCCAATTACACAATCAGTGTACTAATGCTTAACAATATTGTGATGCTGACCATTACTACTGTAATGAGTTCAATCCACACCGGGCACCCCATAACTATGTACTCAGACCTTACCTCTTTTTCTTTTTTAAAGTATGAAATTAGATGTCATTTTATAAATCTTCGTATGTTCCGAGTAAAGCATAATGGAAAACAGGAAGGTTTGTATGAATTAAAATATTAATAGGAACTTATCTGTATACTTCAAATCTTTCTGTTTGAATATTAAGCGGATATTTACAGAATAAATCGGTATTATCGGGCAACGAATCTGTTGCTGACGTCATCGTATTTAGTTTTATGAGTTTCACCAAAACTGAATTCTTTTATGACTTTTTCGATGGATTATGTTGTTGCTGTTTTTCACTTGAGTAGAGTCATATTGGTCTGTTTAAACCTCCATTTCGCTTCTTTTAAATTTCAACTCAGTATATGTCCCACTTTTCTTCCTATGGAAACCAAACATTAATAATGGCTGCTTCATTTTTCTCAGCTTTAGATACAATAACCACTACTACGACTACCACCATGCATTTGCGTATAGTCTTAAGCTAAAATTAAGAGACACTTAAGACAGAATTGCCAAGTTTGATTGGGATCAGGGTACATAAAGACTCTGAGCACTATCAGCTCAGAAAGAGGTGAAACAAGGCGATACCAGCTCACCAAAACTGTTCACAGTCTGCCTAAATATGATCTTCCCGAACTAAGCCTCTGAAAATAAAGGGTTCAGAATAGACGGTGAATATTTAGGTAACCTCAGATTTGCTGACGACACCGTCCTTTTTGCTGAGAACCTTCATGATCTCGAAATAATGCTAGACAACCGTAATGTAGAAAGCTAGGAAAGTGGTCTTCACTTGAACTCCAGTAAAACAAAGGCTGTGTTCAACAAACGAAACACAACGATCAATGTCGGAGAGAAAGAGCTAAATAAAGTGGAAAGAAGGGGAAAATCAAACAAAGAACGACCTTCAAATACAAAGAGATCCTACTAGTCTTAAAAGAAGGCTGTACAACCGATGCGTCTTTCCGATAGTCACCTATAGAGCTGAAATAAGACAGCACATTATCTAAAAAAAACAAACGAAAAGGAGTCGGAGATATCACAGAATCCACTAAAAATGGCAATGGGCTGGTCATGTTGCAAGAATATCAGACAGCCGATAGACATCGCTACTCGCAACGTGGATCCCCACGGATCATATGAGGAACTGTAGTCGGCCCAAAAATGGTATAACGAACTAGACAAGTTCAGAAAATACTAGCCCTGCGATGCCCATGATAGAGATATTCGGCAAATCTTGAGGTAGGGCTCTGTCCAACGACGTACGCTTAAAGGCCGCTTCTGATGAGGATCATACTTGTTTACCCGTGCTGTCAAAAATGACAGCCTGTTAGAAATATATTGATACAAATAGCATTTTGTAAACGTGGATAATAGAGATTCGCATTGCAGTGAACTTGGAGAATAGCCTTCTATACACATTGCATTTTATAGACATAGATAATAGAGATTTGTATTGCAGTCAGCTTGAAGAAAAGACTTCTATACACATTGCATTTTGAATATGTGGATAATAGATATTTGTATTGCAGTGAGTTTGGAGAATAGCTCTCTATACACATTGCATTTCATAGACGTGAATTATAGAGATTTGAATTGCAGTGTGCTCGGAGAATAGCCTTCTATTCACATAGCATTCTATATGCGTATATATTAGAGATTTATAATGCAGTCGGCTTGGAGAATAGCCTTCTATTTACATTGCACTTTATATACGTGGATAATAAATTTGCATTCTAGAGGACCAAAAATGGATTTTACTTTCGTTTTTTGTATTTGTTTTATATTACTTTTTATATTTTTACTATTTCTGAAATCAGAAGATAAAATTCTATTCTACTATATCAGTTGCGTCCGTTAGAGTGAAAGAAGACGAATAAATAGGTCTATTTAACCTCTCAATATAAAACGCTACCCGTTGTATGCCATGTAGGGGTGATCAATGAAAAAAATTCTAAAAAGGAGTGAATAATGAAATTACTTCTTTCTGTTCGACTGTGATCACCAGAGAAATTCTGAATCCCCCCCCATGCATGAATTTAGCATGAAATTACACTGCAAATTGAATCCCCAATTAGAAACCTAGGGATTCAAAAACAATAAAAAGATTTCTATTTATAACAAGGAGTAAATGGTTATATTTTCATCCTTTTAATTCAATTGAGGACGTCATAGAAAAGCTGACCGTCTGAAACTATGTGAACGTTTCTTTTTTTTTTTTTTCTTTGAATGTCAGATTTGGCCATACTTTTTCTATTGTTTCCAATAAAATAGTATTCAACGTTTTTGTAAAATAACTTTCTTCCTGTGACTTTTTTCTACACCGTACGATATAAGTGATCTTTTTCATACATGACAATTTGTCTTTAGATGTTATATCAGATCACCCTTTAAAAAAGCTTGAGTTGAGTTGAGATATGAAAAAAAAATTGGAACACTAGAATTATCAAAAAGGAATTCCCCAATAGAATCGCTCTAGGCTCCTGAGAGCTGATCCATACATAAATAACATAGTCATTGTTGTCGGATTTATGCTAATGATATTTATATTCTGCGTCAGTATTTACAGTGTACAAACAACATATCTTACATCCTTACCTTAACATCCACATTTCTTCTCTTTTGGACTCATGCTGTGCTGAGCTGAGCTTAGTATATTATGATATGTGAATATCGTGTGTGTGCATGTAAAAAATTATTTATTTTCGAATGATATTGACGTGTGCAGAGGGAAGAAAGATTGTAATTCGTGACGCTGTGGCAGAAAAGAATGCGTTGCGCTTATGTGGCAGTGAATAGAAATAAATGTTTTCCAATAATTGGATTTTATGAGACGGCACTGAGTTTTATTTGTCGGAGAAAAAGAAAAATCTATAGAATTCGTCGTATGCGCACTGACATACAGTGAGTGTAAAAAGCATCCGATACATTTAAAAAAAAAAAAAAAAAGTATTTTTATACACCTTCAAATCATGCACAACCTTACATCGGGAGAGAGCGTAAGACAGCACAGCATATCAGGAAGAAAACGGGAGTCAGAGACATCATAGAATCTGTTAGGAAACTTAAATGGCAATGGGCAGGTCATGTTGCAAGAATGACAGACAACTGATGGATATCACGACTCACAACATAGATCCCCAGAGATCACATGAGAAACCGAGACCGACGGAATACAAGATGAAGAGATGAACTTGACAAATCTAGAAAATACTGGCTCTGCGACGCCCATGACAGAGAAGTGTTGCAAATCGTGGGGAAGGTCGATATCCAACGCTGAACGTTAAAGACTTATGATGATGATGATGATGGATATCAATACAACAAATAAAACAAGATAGAGAACAGAATCTGTACAAAAACAGTAACGTTGTGTATACAATCTTTGACTGCATTTGTTTCAAGTTAATCCCTTAAAATTAACAATCATTGCATGAAAAATAAAACGGAATGTATTATTCTAAATGCAACATAATTCACTGTAAAATAAAAAAAAGTTTTTGTATATATATATATATATATATATATATATATATATATATATATATATATATATATACTTTGAGCACTTTCTTTCTCTCTTTCATCCTTTCTACTTTTATCTCGAGAATTGATTTTTAAAAAGAGAATTATAAAACGTAATGTGACGTTATAAAAGATATTATTCTCTATTTCCCAACTATCTATATCGTATATTCATATATTTATTCGCTTTCTCTCTCTTATCATCCCCCTCTTATTAAGATAACGGCTTTCTTTCTTTGTTACGCACGCAGGCTATCTCTCTTTAAACACTTGTTCTCCTGGTCACTTAATTCCTTTCAAACGACGTCAACTTATTGAACTCTGATCTTAACAGGATTTTTTTCCCGTTCTTAGAACTGTCGAATTAAAAAAAAAAAAAAAAAATGGTTATCTAAAAATGATGTGCAAAAATCAGAAATCTTTGTGAACGTGTATCTAATGCGCTTGGCACGTTTATTCTTCCGAGTTGAAAAATTAAGCTTCTTGAAAAGCAACGTGTTTGTGGTAGATGCTGTTACAGACGAGGGAATACATTTTTAGCGTCACTTATCCACTTGCGAAATTCAATGTGTATCCAAAAAGGTGTTTCATCATTTGAAATAAAATTTAACTCACGTCGCTCTCCAAGATGATTCATTTCTCAACTTGGAGAAAAAAAAAGAGCCCACTGCACTAGACACATCTTCATTCTGGCACATGTAGCTCAAAAACATACGAACCTAGCTTGATGCTGTTTTTTTAATACGAAAGACCAAGATCTCTGGTACATGAAATTCCGGTAATGTGCTCTCTGAAATGTCTCACTCGTGAGCAGTTTTAGAAAATTCATTTTCTTCATTCCTATGAGTACATATTACCATTCATTATCGTGTACAGTCTCCTACCATGTATGAGCCGCGACCATCCGGTAATGCTTAAATTTCAAATGAAAAATTCAGTTTCTCGAGAATACTAATATGATTACAAATATCTATAAAAATTATGTTTCTGTAGATGATACGCTCCCTAGATTTTTTTTAACGCAGAAACTTCGGATAAAATGCAGGTTATACATGGATAATTTTTGCATTCACTGTATATGAGGAGTTATTCAAAATCTTTGGGAATTTGAACAGCGGACGCGATTCGAATATAGTATCGACTTTTGTCGCTGCTGTTCGGGAGCAATACACTAGTGTGAGATAGTGTATTCATAACAAAGAGGACAACTTTGAAGGAGGTGGTTGAAACTAAGTGTTATTTTTTTTTTCAATTTAATAGCTGAATTCCCTGGCCTTTCGGGTTGCGTCTAATATATATGCAAAACACACATATACAAACTTTCAACCCCCCCCACCCAATTGTGTTGGATCTAATAATTTGTCTTGGGCACAATAGGATCAATAAACCATATGACAATCTTCTCGCAGTATATATGCATATATATATATGACTATAAATTGTGTTATATTATATGGAAACTCTTATCAGAAACGATCCCCTGTCGTGTATCACTTAGCCTAGACAACATAGATAGAATAAACAACATAGATAGAATAAACAATTAGAGAAAATAGTGCTGCTGCAGGAATCGGACCTGTGACCGATAGCTCTGTTGAAGTTTCAACCCTATAGGTCGCAAGTTCGATACCTGCAACAGCCCAATTTTCTTCAAATTGTTTATTCTAGTCACATTGTCTCGGCTAAGTGATGCATTAAACGCAAAAGGACAGGACATCATTTCAGGTAAGAGTTTCTATATAATGCAGCACAATTTATAACACTTCTGTCGGATCATATATATCCACTTCTCAATACAGATTTATTATTTTTATTCATAAAGTGCTCGATACATTCAACATTGAACAATAAGTTGAGTTAAAGTAGAGCTTTAGATATGGATGAAGTGAGGATTAGCTACACCAACACGTTTATGTCTCTGCCCTGTTCGGGCTTCTTCAGCAAAAGATCATTCGCCTGAAGAAGCTTACATAGTGCAGAAACATAAACATGTTTGTGTAGCGAATCCCTACTTTATCATATATATATATATATATATATATATATATATATATATATATATATATATATATATATATATATATATATATATATATATATATATTAGCAGGGAAAATACATATATTGCCCAAGGAAAATACAACTACAAAATATACACACATTGAAAGATATGTTATTTATTACTTATTACCCAACGCAAAAAAATGAAGGAACATTAATGACATAGTGAAATCTTCATCCTTTTTACATCGCTGGAGTTGTAGAAAAAATTGGTAATGATATAAAATACTTCTTAAAAAAGGTAGTGGAATAATTACTTTCATTTTCCTCCAAAAAGAATGTACTGATTTAGCAGTAACACAAAACCGTTCGTCCCGACGCTCCGGCCACCCAAAATCTCTACTTCTCACTCGTTCTTTTCATTAGGGAACGAAAAATGATTGAGAGAGAGAGAAAACATCCTGCAGTTACCTTTGATGCTAGTATGGACTGTTCCATTACCAAAAAAGCGATAAATAGCAAAAAAAAACAAAACAAAACAAAAACACCAAAACTTCTCTAAGCATTGATTTTTCTGTAAGAAACATTTGTGCCATTCGTAAAAATGAATGACGAAAATCCTGATATATCTTAAGATATATGTAAGTGAAATTCTGATGTTTAAAACCAAAGATTGGCTTGAGAATGACCTCTGGTGACCTCGAATTACCTCGAAGATTAGACTATGTGGGTAAATATTGATTCTGTAGGCCAAATATGAGGTCAATCGGTCTCGTAATTTTTGCAGAGAGGAGGCACGAACAAAACACAAATATTAGTGTCTTTTATAATAAAGTAAAAGGCGTCTGGTTGTCTCTCACGCTATAAAAACCACCTAAAAATGGACACAGTCCAACCAAATTTGGCATGCATACATTATAGACATAGGCAAAGTTTTTAAATTAAGAAGTTTCGATGGCTTCGGAGTGTGGGTTCTATTAACAATGTGACTATAATGCCAAGTTGGGACCTAACTTTCCGCCCTTATTCTTTATGTTTGTATATACTTCTGTAAGTGGTGTTAAGCGAAGAGAATCTCCTCCTTTTTCTAGAAGTGAAAAGTGAGGGAGAATTTCGCATGTATTTCCCTACCTTCGGCGTTTGGCCAACATTTCCAGTAAGCTACTCAATATTACCAATAATATTAATGCAGTGTCTGTATATTTGTTTGTTTAATGTTTAATATGCCGATAGCTTGAAAAGGAGCAAGAGGGTAGAGTGTGGGTTGTTAAGTCGTAATTTGAGTAAAATTTTAAGTTCACTGTTTTTGTATCTGGCCAAAAGGTTAACCAAATTGTCGGGGTTCTTTTTGGATGCTCCAAATGTTGTCTTATCTGCTGTAATATACAATATACGTATTATATTATTTTCAAAAAGCAACACAATACAATAATGATCCGTATCTTCAGTATTGGCGAAGATTATGCTTATATTAAAATAGATTAATATACAAATGAAGATCAACGAACATACCTATATGTGTATGCCTGTGTGCTTGTGGGATAGAGAGAGGGAGTTTGTGTACACGCCCATTCTCATTCATGCAAAATTATCCATATGTCCATCGACGTTTCCATGACTTCTCGTATATTCCCAGATATCATGTAACTCTTTGATAAAATGCCAAGTGAAACAAAGAGCCTTATTTGGTCGGCCATTAACGATAACAATGAATGTTTTGTTTGCTTGTCAGATTTGAAATTGAATAGAGTTTCATGTATCGTTCTAAACATTAGCAAAGATCTACCCTACTCTCTTTCCCTCAATTTCGTGTGCGTTTGTTTGCACATGTCGATGTGTGTATCTGTGTGTGTGTGTGTGAGAGAGAGAGAGAGACGTATATGTTAAGAATTGTGCACTTGCAAGTTAAGACGTTCAAACGAAAACCGTCTCGTCTAAACAGGAATCCGGAATACGTGCGTGCATGTGCGTTGAGACGTTCAAACGTTGGCCTTGGTTTTGTGAGGGGATTATTCGTGGCCTCGGTTGGCCAATCACAGAATCTCTCACAAAGCAGTATGTTCCGCATAGCCAATCAACGGATAGCATAAGAATAGCTCCCCCTCTCTCTCTAAATAAAAGGAACACCGAGGTTTAATGGGTCTAGGAGAGGTTCGTAATGGTCAGTTGGCGAAGTGAACCTCTAACAGACACATCTCCCTGGCGACCAGCCACTGAAGAGGAACTAGCTATCGAATTAATGCTCGCCTATAAATAAGTAGAAGGGGCTATGCTTCTCTCAGCTTTGTTGAAGATCCCTGTTCGACATTCCTGTCTTTGTTGAATCATTACCCTAGCAGATATCTGTCCAGTTTTTTCGTATATTGTTTGCGTCTTCAGGGCGATCGCTCTAAATACAAATGATGTAAATACGTTTGCTTGCAGTTATGCTACACATATACATTGTACATCCTGTAGTAGAATATATTAAATATTTGTCTTAGTTTGATACAAGGCCACAGTAGTGGTGTGCAAGTGAGGATTAAGTTCATCACAGTTGTAAAGGTCGACATCACAAGCTTGTTAAGCATTACTACAATGATTGTGAAACGGGCATTTCATGAGATCACTCAAATGCTCTAGAATTCCACAGAATACGAAATCACTAATACTCTTCTCTCTACTTTCCCCCCTCTCTCTCTCTCTATATATATATATATATATATATATATATACATATGTATATATATTTTATGTATGACATACATATTATATATGATATATATAATAGATACTTTCATCATCATCTTCATCCTTTCAAAGTCCGTCGTTGGACAAAGACCTTCAAGATTCGCCAAACCTCTCTATGTTGGAGGCTCCTCGAGCCAATACTTTCTGAACTCATCTATCTCGTCATGCCATTTTTTTATTGGCAGCCACAGTTTTGCATATGATCTCTTGGGATCCACGTTGTTAGTCGTGATTTCCAGCAGTTGACTGACATTTTTGTAACATGTCCAACCCATTGCTATTTGAGTTTTCTTATCGATTTTATGGTATCTCTGAGCTCACTTGAGCATGATCTTTCCCGTGCACGTTGCAGGGATATTGGCTTTTGGCTGGGTTCCATGTTTCAGCCCCGTAGACCACAATCGAGAGGATTCGTTGGTTGAATAATCCTCCTTTTCGGGACTAATGTTTTCCTTGATCTCGAAGATTATTTTAGAAGTGTATTCATCTGTATAAAATATAAAAAATATAGTTGAAATGCACACTGATATAATGCACTCAATAATTACTCATAAATAGTTTCACACGGTGGCACAGTGGTAGAGTGCTCAGCTCTGGTTCGTTACGTCGCGGTTTAAGAATTTTAAAATGGTACTCAATGCCTCTCTCTTAAGCACTCAGCGTAAAGAGTAGGATTGAAAAGCCTGGAGAGGCTATCCTGCCGACGACACACCTGTGAAAACATTGGTGCCCCTTTGACATGGTAACAGGGAACCGAGAAGAAACTATCCTGAGTATCAGAATTGTGGATATTCCAAGAAAGAACAATGCAAGTGGGAATGAATATTAGAAACTGTCAACTGTTACCAAAAATGTCAACATAGGTTTCTCCAGTTTTCAAGCTGCTCTTGCTGGCTTGCTATGTATGTATCACGTGACCAGTAAAGCTAGAGAGCTGAAAGTTTATACATTTAATCCATATTATATCTAGAAAAACATTCTTTCGTTTTTGTTGTTTTCATCATCCAATTGGTGTTTAGTGTCTGGATTCAATTTGCAATGTAATATAATGCTAAACTAGTCTCTTAATTTTTGTCCGACAGCATTTGCGATTGTTTTCTTTAAAACCAAAACTTTTTTTTTACTGATCATTGCCTAACAAAAAGCGAGAAAAGTAACCTATCCATTGATCACCCCTAACACAGAAAGCTCCCCAAATACGTTGGTAACATGACAGTTTCTATTGAGTAGTGAACTAGACTTGTTTTGTTATGTTTTAGCTGATCACTGTTTTATAATTAATGTCTTTCAATAATCAGTTTGTCTCAAGCATAAAGTGATGACTTTCTGCCTTTTCCTTGACAACGTAATCAGAAGAAGACAACCAGTACAATATTTGCTCATTAGTCATCTAAAACACTGATCTCTTTAAAAATGCATGTAAAAAAGATTTTTCTGATTAGATATACTTTGGGAAAGACAGTGATGGCTTATTTTGCTTAAACTCTCTCTAGAGGTCTGCACATGAAAACATTAAGGGGTCGATGGGGGATGAAAACCATTGTTCTATGCTAGCGATAGCGAATCTATGACACGAAGTAACACGGCGCACGTTTTTAGGAGACGTGCAATCGACTTCACTATGACTAAACCTTTTTTTTTTTGTCTAAAATATCCTCTTTAATACGTTATGGCCAATTGATTCTCCTGCACCGAGTCCCCAACATTTTGGTTCACTTAGAGCAGGACAAAATGGAGATAGCAACAGTGATGAAAAAACAATGAGCCAAAAAGTCAGCGAAGTGACTGCGGAGTCTTCCGTTTATCGACACATCGTGATTGGGTTCCAGTTCAGGTAAGCAGAAGAATTAATCTATTACTTTGTGTGGTGAGACAAAGCAACACAACGAGAGAGCACTCGGAGAACGCATACCAACTGTCATGGAGAGTAATTGGGCATGGATCCACTCTAATTGGGTGCCTCTTGTCCACCTCTCTGCAATATATTATAGAAATTCATTGAGAATTTTTGGAGATATCAAGTGGATAAATATCACATTTTGGCGATATTACATGGTTTGGACATATAACAACGGCGCAGAGGAGATATTTGAGTATAGATTCGCTTGAAATTTTAATCGGTTCTACCGTAACCTATTGCCATTATCGGAAAAATATTGCTAAATCTAAAAATATTTCTGGATCCACCCCAAAGTTTTACCACCTCTTCTTTACCTCACTGCTAACATTAAAATTAAAACAAAATTGAAGTCTATTCAGTGCTTTTGGAGATATCGTATGGACAAACAAACGGAGAGACAGAAAGGCACGACTGAATACATATGCATCTTTTCAACTCCGTTAATCGGTAAATAAAAACTAGATCAGTTGGTGTTTCGCTGATACAAGTAAAGCCAATATTAAATAGAACTGACACAGAAAACCAGCTGCTACAGCCGGCAACACAGTAAAACTAGCGATAAAACACAAATATGAACAAAAACGTTTGTATGTGTGTGTGTGTGCATGAATATGTATGAGTATAGGATGAGACCTACACCGAAATACGTATCAGCCAATGATATTTCGTTATCGAGTGAAAAAAAAAGTGTGATCAACAAGTATGCTTTGAGGAATTATTTTTACTAGGTGAACCAGTTGAAATTACACGATTTCATCAAGAAAAAACACAAAGGAATAAAGATCAATAAGGTATTATGGATGCTTTATTTATGACTCACACATATACAATAAAACAAAATAAACCGAAGCTAGTAAACATATAAACGAAACTACTGTTTAAATATGTCATATCCTTCTGCTCCCTCTCTCTCTCCCCCTCTCTCTCCCTCTCTCTCTCTCTCTCTTACATTCCTTACAGTAATCAAGCCTATCACTCTTTTCCCCTTTTTCTTCAAATCGTGATCCAGGCATCCAGCAGTCATATCAATCTCTCCCCCCCTCTTTTTAAAGCATGATATAAAATCGTGACATGATAGATAGAGAGGGTGGCGGTTACGTGCCTTAATCATTGCGATCGTTGAGTCTCTGAAGTTGTTTTGTGGCAAAGTTCTGCACACAACACACATACATTTATACATACATTGTTAGATGGATGGATATGCAGAGTAGAGTAACGGCTATTATCGCTAAAAAGAGAATCAGTAAACCCAGTTCAAATTTCGGCTAAATTATAGGAAACTCTTCATTTCTGATGAGTATGCAACATTTGTTTATGACCACCTGCCTCAGGGTGATGATTTGAAAGTAGATATTGCAAGCAATGTTATCTTTATTCTAATTACCTGTTCGGTAACAACTTCAGGCAAGGAACTGAATAAGTGGTATTTGCAGAGCATTTTTAAGAAGATCATTGATTTTAGGAAACAAACGTCAGTTACTTTTAACAAAACGTGTATAATAAGACCGGCTGCTGCAGGATAAAACTTCTCTCCCTCTTCTATTCAAACTGAAGTAATTACTGCAACTTTTATATATATATATATATATATATATATATATATATATATATATATATATATATATATATATATATATATATTCTGTAAAAATGTATCTATTTAAAATGCAATATACCTGTCCGTATCTGTATGATATATTTTCACCAAACTGAAAGACTTGTTAATTGAGCTGTCAGTAAGAGTCGTCTTGGTAAACAGTTGTTTGTGAGTTCAAATCACGGTAGTGTAATGTAGGTTTTACGCATCAGTTTGGTGGATGCAGTTGATGTTACGATAGCAAAACAGGAACGTCAATTCCAGACTTTGTACTGGGGTTTGACAATAATACAGATGATCTTTCTTTATTATTTATTCATTATTAGTTAATTTAATATTTTTCTTTAATCGTACACCAACTTGTTCACATCATAATCCATGACTGAACTTGCTCTCAAACGATACTACTGAGGGTTGGAGCAATGTGACGAAGACTTTTTCAGCCACGTACTTTCATCATTGGATCTTATTTTTACCTTGTTTCCGACTGAGATAACCTTAGTCAATAATGACACCACAGTCAATAATTGAATAACTGAAACATAAAAAGGTCTTATGAAAAATGCATCAAAGAATAAATGTGGTCAGAATAAATTCTACTAATGAAATCGCTGGCGTTTTCCACTGTAAAAAATCAGAGTAAAAACAATTGAGTAAAAAATCAAATAGAAACATTTACATTCTGAAGAACATACATTTTATTAACAATCTCGTCAAAATAAGGCCTAAAAAGGTCAACAAAGCTTTTATTCCCAAAATAAAAATAAACCATTTTTAAAAGAGCTGTAGTGGAGTGTTGATGCCAATTCTCAAGTCAGTAGACAAAACAGTATGGCCAGGAAGACTAGAACACTCAAGCAAATAGACAGACACACGCACATATGAAACAGAAACCCGTTGTTATTTTTGGTATCAACGGTTGTTCAACTTTCAATTATACGAGGTCTGCTATTCACGCAAACTAGTGAATTCGAGCCCAGCTGGGTGCTCTACTATTGTAGCCTCCTGCCAGACTCGACTAATTTTTATCAACATTTACATGATATATGAATTATCGGTCAGCTTGGATAGATAATATAATGGCTGGCACGTCTGCCTCACATGCAGAAGGTCCAAGGTTGGATTCCTGTTATGAGCGAAGCGTGTGGAAAATTCTTCATCGGGACATTTTTCCTGTGCACCCAACAGCTAATTAATTACATAATGAGCTTTGTGATTAGAATGGATTTACATCCTACCTAGGGGGTGGTCATAAAAAAAACTAGTAAGAATAAAGTCCTGGTCTTGACCAGAAGTGAAACTTGCAAGGATCACTAAGCTGATACATGCAACGGAAACTCGGACTTCGTCACCGGCCGTATGCACTGTATTGAACGTTGTTTCTTAGGAGATAGAAGCTTTACTCTATATGAAATATTGCGACTGTAGATGTATGGATTATTCCGTTGATCAGATCAGTTGAAGAAATTCGATCCAGTCTGAGAAGCCGAGGAACACACGTTTTATTTCATAATGCTAAATCAATGTCTTATACCACTGGTAATGTACAGTAATTCCGTACAATCAAACAACTTAATCTCAGGCTATTATGAAGATTAAATGGTATCAATACATCAGTAATGAAGAAGTTCTTGCAAAACCAGACGTTGAAGATAGAGAGCTAATGCTAGTCAGAAGCCGTCTGCGGTGGTTAGGCCTTACCAGCAGAATGGACAATGATAAGTAAGAGCCTTGCTGTATGGTGAATTGGTTGATGTAACCAGACGTGTTCGGCGTCATGAATTACGATATAATGACATCCAAAGTGCTCTGACGTAGTCACACCCTGGTCAAGTGGAGGAGGAAGGTAGTTAATCGTCAAGAACGGAGACAATTCGTCACTCTTTACAATCAATGGCGAAAGACTCTAATCATATAATGAGGTTGCATGCAAATTTTTCTCTTTATTCATCTGTTTGTTCGTTTGAAAATAAATAGATGATCTCATTGGTGGATTTACCTTCCTACCAATGAAAAATACACCATAGAAACTCTTAAAACTCTACGTCTGATCACCACACATCAGAACAGCTTGAGATGAGTTAAAAGTTAAAGAAAAAAATCTTGAAATCAGGAGAATTGAATTATCAAAAAATGAATTGTCTAATGAAATAGCTTTGAACACTTTAGCACCGATCTATTCACAAGTAACTGTATTGTTGGTGAATATGAGAGGAAAAGACTCAAAAGAAGGAGAAAGAAAGCATTGAAGAAATAATATCTTGAACCTTTAAAGGCCTATCTAATCCAGTGATTCTCAAAGTGTGCGCCGCGGTACCTCATTGTGCAGCTGTTAGCTCCCAGGAGTGAAGCAGGATATTCGAATTTTTTACCTAATTCAAGGCAATCGTAATTCAATGCACTGGTGCACAATGATAAGAAGCAACATCCAAGTGGCACAGGGTGAATCCCACTGTTTGTCTCATGGTGAACTTCACCGTTTCAGTATGGTGCTCGGTCGATAAACAAGGTTTACATTCTGAATTGTTCTAGAACATTCTCAGCACATTGTATTTGCGTATAAATTGACTACAGATTCCCTGTGGCCTGATTGTAGATTGAATGATCCATTTTTTTTCCTTTTTACCTAACTCACCTAAACACATGAACATAAATGCTATTGTTTGGTATTTTCTGACAATGGGCATCGTTGAAAAATCCTCGTACACCAAGGACACCGTGTTTTGAAAAGGTTTCTGAACCGCTCACCTAATCCATACATGTTCCCCATTTAAATATCAAATGTTCCAAACTCGTTTCGGATTCGAGACGTATATATCTGTTTTGTTTCATTGTGTAATTCACACAAAGGTACGTCAGTAAATCTTTGACTTATTTTACACATTTTTTCAACATAATCTCCTTCTTTGTCAATGCTCTTAATCCAGTGGTAAATATTAAGCACATGGAACGAACGTTATTCGGTGAAACCTTTAGATCGAAATTCGGCTAATAACTAAGCGTCTGGCTGTAGCGTTATTGCTCTAACTTCGTCTATTGCTACAAATGAGAGAAATATGTTTTCTAAAAAAGCGATCCTTCTAAACCCGACATTGATTCTAAAGGTTCGTTTGCATTTCAATTTTGTTTTCTCATGTTGTAAGGTGAAGGTAAAGCATCCTGATTCTTAGAACACAACTTCCGGTAGAATTTAGATCGTCGACCAAGTCCCAGTTTCTGTTGCGTGCGTCAACTTAGTGATTCTTGCAAGTCTCGAGTCTGGTTGAGACCAGGACTTTATATCTACAAGTCTTTATGACGACCCCCTTGGCTGGATGCAAGTCCACCAAAGGGATACCTCCACCCTAATCACACAACTTGAAGTGTTCTCAACTAGCTATAGGGTGGACAGGGAAATTTGTTTCAATGAAAAGCTTTTCACGCTCTCCGCCCATACGGGGAATCGAACCCAGGAATTTATACGTTGGAGGCAGACGTGCTAGCCATTATATTACCTGAGAGGATTCACTGTATAACGTGGATATTATAAACTAACTGTGGTTAATCAAATGTCAATTACGACTACCAAACAGCTTCACCAATAAATGAAGGTGTTGTTTTCATCACAGAATCAAAGGAATTATTTGTTATACACCTCGTAGTTATACATTGATTGATGACAATTTGAATAAAAATGTAATACTTTAGTCATATCAAGTAACTCTTCTGATGAAAATGAGTTGTTTTTTTGTTATCTTTTTTTTGTTGCAAGTGCGGTTTTTTGGACGCGTCGGCAACAACATACGCAGAAAAGTTGAGGTCAACAATCCAAATGCCTTATATCGTGAACTGCGCTACAATGATTCATATCTGTATCAAGGGTTGCCAGTACCAACTGACAAACATTGAAGATGCATATGTATTGATTAAAATTGAAGCAACGACCTGTGCGCTGCGATGAAATTACTTTGTGTAAGGTTATTTTTATAACAACCAGTTCCTAAAAATGTATCTTTGTCTCGCCTCTTGGTGCCATTCTGTCATTATTGTCTTGTAGTTCTCCGGTTCGTCACTTTAAACAAAGAAAATGACACTGGCTGCCATTCGACTGTTTCTTTCGATCTTTATTGTTTTTTTAGAAGAAAAAAATTAACAGTGTTTTATTAGATTAAGACAGGAATGAATGTAACACTACAAAAAAGTCATCCGAAGAAGCTAAGTATTCGTACTTTGTGTAATTCTCGCCTCCAATGATTAATTGACGGTTATGGATTAGTGATACTATCTGAATTTTCTGATAAGTCTTATGCATCTCTATAAGACACTTTTTGGTCAGTCGGTCCCTAATTGGATGAATATAGATTTTCTCAGCCTTATCATGTTAGATTGATAAGAAACTTTGTCTAGAACTTCAGGCGAATCATCTTCACCCATCCCTCTCTTGTCCTCCCCTTGCTACGACTAAGATAGCTAGTAATATCAAATATCAATATTCTCAGCTGTACGATGTTGGATTGATATGAAATTTTTGTCCAGACCTTCCGGTGTACCATCCTCATTTTCTCTCTCCTTATCCCTCTGCTACAACTACCATGGATGGAAGATGCATTATTATTATTATTATTATTATTATTATTATTATTATTATTATTATTATTTTTTTGGAATCTCACACCAGTTGCCTGGTGGTAAACGCTGGAGTTTGAGTGACAGCAAGTCTCCTCAAGTCTCCAGCCCTCCTCTCTTAGTACTTGTAGGTCGCAGTAATTCTGCGATTTACAGTTTCACACCGGTTGCCCAGTGGTTATCGCTGAAGGCTGAGTGACAATAAGTCTCCTCAGGTTTTCAGCTAACGTCTCCTCTCTCTTTCACATATCGTGACAGAGCTACTATTCGTTGCAGTACTTATATCTCTAGTACCTTCCTCAGTATCCGTGCAGTTCCCAGTAGTGCTGTGGTCTGTATCCTTCCCCTAATCCCGATCTTCTCCAGTCTCACCCTTAGCGTTTTGGGGACAGTTCCCAGTGCGCCCACTATGACCGGTACTACCCTGGTTTTCAAGTTCCACATCTTCCTCAACTCTCTTGCTAAGTCCTGGTATTTTTCCCTTTTTTCACCCTCTTTCTTTTTTACTCTATGGTCTGCAGGCACAGCAACGTCTACTATTTGGCAGGCCTTCCTTTTTTTGTCTACTATTACTAAGTCCGGTCTTCTAGCCTGGATGAGGTGGTCAGTTTGGATGTCAAAGTCCCAGAGTAGTTTGTGGTTGTCATTCTCCAAAACTGCCTCTGGCTTGTGCTGATACCACTTTTCTACATGATTGAATCCCATTTGTTTGCTTAGTTCCCAGTGTATCATCGTTGCTACTCTATCGTGTCTATGCTTATACTCCTTCTGGGCGACTTGACTACATTCACTAGTAATGTGGTTTACAGTCTCATCTCTTTCACCGCACATGCGGCATTTGCTGTTTGTCTGTGTTCTGTCGATTTTTGTTTTTATGTAGTTTGTCCTTATGCTTTTGTTTTGGGCTGCTATGATGAGTGATTCTGTTTCTCTCTTAAAGTTCCCTTTTCGTAACCACGTCCATGATTTCTCGTCCGCTACATCTTGTATCTGTCTTTTAAACTCGCCGTACAATTTTTTCCCTTCCTATCTTTCTTTTCTTGTTTGCTGTACTGTTCCATTGTTTTCTACTTTATTGCTTGTTGCACTATCTCTCGCACTCTTTATGATTTCTTCTCTATTTGTTTGCACATATCTTTCTAGGACTATTTTAGCTCTCTGGACACAATCTTCTATGCTGATAAGCCCCCTGCTACCTTCTTTTCTCTTAACGTATAGTCTATCTGCATCATCTCCAGGGTGTATTGCTTTATGCACCGTCATAAGTTTCCTTGTTCGCCTATCCATTGATTGGAGCTCTTCCTTTGTCCATCCTAGGAATGGTCCTGTATACCTAACTACTGACACAGCCCAGGTGTTCATTCCTTTTATTAGATTTCTGCTATTTAATTTGGTTTCTAATATTTTCCTTATCTTTCTGAGGTATTCTCTCTTTATTTTCTCCTTCATCTCTTCCCGTTTTATCGTGTCACATTCAAAGACACCTAGGTACTTGTATCGGTCTTGTGCGGTCAATGCCCTAATCTTGCTATTGTCCGGGAGTTCGATTCCTTCAGTCATTGAAAGCCTTCCTTTGAGCATCACCATGATAGCGCATTTTTCTATTCCAAACTCCATTCCTATGTCCTCACTATATTCCCTTACTTCGTTGAACAGAGTCTCAAGCTCTCCCCTGTTTTTTGCGAACAATTTTATATCGTCCATGTACATTAGGTGGTTGACCTTTCCTTTTGTTTTAGAGAAGTGGTATCCTTTGCTGTGTTTCAGGATTCTGTTGAGCGGTATCATTGTTAGAACAAATAATAGTGGGGACAACGAGTCTCCTTGGAAGATTCCCCTTTTTATCCCTACCTCTGCTAGTTTGTCCCCTGCGGCTGTCAAATTTACTTTCCAGTCTTCCATTGAATTACCAATGAATTTAACCACCGGTTCGCTAATTTTGAACATTCTAAGGCATTCGAGTATCCAGCTATGTGGAATCATATTATTATTATTTGCAATCTCACACCAGTTGCCTGATGGTAATCGCTGGAGTTTGAGTGACAGCTAGTCTCCTCAAGTCTCCAGCCCTTCTCTCCTAGTGCTCATAGGTCGCAGTAATACTGCGGTTTACAGTTTCTCACCGATTGCCCAGTGGTCATTGCTGAAGCCTGAGTGACAATAAGTCTCCTCAGGTCTTCAGCAAATGTCTCCTCTCTCTTTCGCCTCTCTTGTCAGTGCTACGGTTTGGAATTCCACTTTCATTTACCTTCCTCTATTGGGTCACTGTTGACAATTAACGTTGCAGTCTTTATATTTCTAGCACTTTCCCCAGTATCCGTGCAGTTCCTATTATTATTATTATTATTATTATTATTATTATTATTATTATTATTATTATTGTTGTTGTTGTTGTTGTTGTTGTTGTTGTTGTTGTTGTTGTTGTCGTTGTTGTTATTATTATTGCTGAACATTTCCACACCAGTTGCCTGGTGGTCACAGTTGGAGACTGGGTGACAGCAAGTCTCCCCAGGTCTCCAGCCCTCCTCTCCACACTCTTACAGTCTACAACAGAGCAGTCTCGCACCAGTTGCCCGTTGGTTATCGCTGAAGGCTGAGTGACAATAAGTCCCCTCAGGTCATCAACCCTTCTCTCATATCTCCCTCACTTATCACAGCAGTGGTATGGTTCATACCTCACCACCATTTATGGAGCTTTCTTTTTTTCTGTTGCTGTTTTTCCCCTCTCTTTTCCCTGTTAGGCCACTGCTAACAGCTGGGGCTCGTAAATCTCATATTTCAAGATTATTGCTCTTGATAGCTATCAATAGAACACTTATATTTTGTATTTCTTTCATCTTAATTTCAGGCGAGGGGCTAATATTTCTATGTGATCTGTGCCAATTACTAACGACTGTAGAATGACAGTCAGAGTTGTTTGCGATGAAAAGCAACTGGAATTAAGATGAAAAAATAATTATCGACTATTCTGAAAGCTAATATTTGTGGCTTGTTCACAATTTCGAGGAACAAAAACATTCATTTATTTTCATTCTGGAGATCTCCTTTTGCACGAAAATGCTGCGAAGCCTAGAAGACAAGCCTGGTTGCTGCATCCCCATTCCCACTTCCGTTCCGACCGAAGATGATTACCGTAGCTTTTGAATTGTGTATAACAAATGAAAATATCCAAAAATATATTCTATGGTATAAACGTATCTGTTAATTAGAATGAAATAAACCTCAGACTATCCGTAAGATAAATCCCATAGATACGTAAGACTTGTCAATCTGGCTCAGTCAGTAAGAGGACCGGCTACCAATCAGTTGGTCGTGATTCCAAATCATGGTTGGGAAATGTTAATTCTTTAGATGTATTTATTTATTAGAATAAAATAAGCTTTGCGTACTTCCAACTTAACTTTTCGAAGTTTAAGACGTGTCAATTTAGTTCAGTCGTTTAGAGTGTGGACTACCAATCACTTGGTCATGATTTTAAACCACATCAGGGATTCTTTTTTTTTTTTACCTCACACTACGTCATAAAATCGACTATACAGTGTCTATAACTATTGTATACGCTTTATATTTACAACTTTGACATTTCCCCATGAATATTACATTTCATACGATATTTTCGTTTTATTTTTGATACGGTGGTTATTTATTTTTGCTTCGGACGTTCTAATGGGCATTAGCTTGAAAAATCAATAGGAAGCAAATAGTTTTATTACATAATTAAATGTTGCTTTCAAAATCTGTATATCCAAAGTTGCAGGTTTTGAACAGAGTCTGTTCCTTCTCTAGTTTTTTATGCTTGACAGATAAAGTAGAGAAAATATTTATGAACGTCTTTTGGTGCTAATCGTGTCCACATATTTGCAGATAATCTATTAAAAGCTCTTGAAGAAATTACTGATACAAAAAATAGGTTTTAGAATTTATTACTGTAGGATTATCACATCACCCCAGCTCACCGGGTCGAACGAACTCTGGCTTCCCTGACTTATAGTCATACTTGTTAAAAACTGACCACCAAAACTATCAAAATAGTTTTTTTTTTCAGTTTTTTAGTTGGTCTGGCTGAGTGGTTGGCTATATATTACGCACCAATGGAGCCTTAAAATTTCTACTTAAACTCCTTATCATGTCTCTGTGTTTTTATCCCCCTCCTCAAATGGGTTTTTAGTGGGAGAGGGTTACTTTGCAATGTAAGTTTTTGCTAAATTGATCTCTCAGTGTGGCTCTGACTGTATTCACGTTTATCTTTTGAAAAATTGGACGTTTTTAATGATTATTGCCCAGCAAAATGCAAGAGAAGTAACTCATTCATTGATCAACCTTTTTTTCAAATTATAATTGATCTCCCCGATCTTTCTATTTGCTTAGAGTAAGTCGAATATGCAAATCCTGTTCATCATAGCAGTAATCAATCAATTTGAATGTTTGATCTTTATCATTAAGGTCGACTAGATCTGTTATCGATCAGTGGATGGTAAACCGGCTAATCAGTTGATTGATTCTCGCTTCATCCATCACCGGAGCCTTTCTAGAATCGTAGACCGCCATTATTTACTCAACTTATTTTGGTTGGCGTAACGGTTATCGTCACAGAAAACAGAATCAATGGACTGAGTTCGAATCCCCACCGAAGCTTTTAATGTTTGCTTTCCATCCGTTCCCTTGAGAAAGAGACGGATTCATCTGTCGTGTTGTCATATATCTTGACAAAGGTCTCGTTACTAGAATGCCACGATGGTTGACGAAGAAAATAGAAGATAAGTGAGCACTAAAACAAACCTATCTCCCGAAACTTTTTCTGATTCCAAGGAAGTGAGTGGCAAAAGAATGTTTGTTGCCATCTTTGAACCTGACGGATCCCATTCTGTGATCAAAATAAGTTAAGACGGCGCAATGAAAGGGAACTCCCTATACTGTCTGCAAGATGAGCTTTTGCTAATCGTTTCACTAAAGTAAGAATATCACTATCTTTTTAACCGTCTATGTATGGCAAAGGCATCTGGGAAATCTTCGCTAAAGGGGGGGGGCGAAGACTTGATTTGCCCAAAATTCTATATAGATTTAAAACACGGGTATTGAACAGAGTGGCTGCTTTTTACATCAATCAAAAAAATAATAACTAATTTCAGATAAATAGTTGTTTTTATCGATTGACGATACACAGTAAAAATCACACAGCATACGATTTGAAAAAATATTGTTTTCTGCCTTTCTTAACAGCTAAAATATCGATCACCTGGATTTTTCTTTGTTTTGCCGGTATTTGGCCCCAGCCTCGTTGACAAATCGGTTCCCGTACTATCACCGAAGACAAGCAAGAAGGTTACTGTCTAGATGGTTGACTGTCTGGGAATTCTATGTCTGGTAAGCAGTTTGAAATCATGAAGAGAGCCTTCGGTGGTGATCCACTTACTCCTCCTAAAGTGGACATCGATCCCTACACTACTGGAGATAAAGCAAGCCAAAGGCCCTCCCTTCCCTGCCAAATCTTCTGACTGGCCTGTCTGCGAGCGACAAGAAATGATTGAATAAAATGGCGGCGAATAATCTCATTTACAAAACCATCGTCTTCCTAATGTTCACAAGACAATTCCCCCCCATGTATCATGTTCAAAATTGAGTTTAATCAACTGGGAAAATAAATGGACAGTCGCTTATTTGCTGACTTGTCCGCCTAATTGCTTCATTCCTTGGTACACTTGAACAAATGTTACTTGGAACAACTTAGACCAATTAGTTTGTCTCAAAGTACATTTACTCGACTAACGACGAAATATTCTTTGAGACAAATTGATAAATTTAGGAGTAACAAATTAGAGACATTTTTCAAGTTTGCCTACGTAATATTCTTTTTCAGTGTATCAACTACTTGCAACCGAGATATGTGGACATATGCGTGATATCATATCAGCGAAAACCAGGGCAATCAGTGCTGTCGCCATATCAATATTTATCTACAAGAAGCTGCCGGTGAAAATGATCAAGGATAAAGAGATTTTCTCCTGGGGTATCTTGTCAGACGCTCCCAAGTGGCTAAATATTCAGGCTGGAAAGTGTTAAGTAAGGCTTTGATATAGAAGAATGATATCACAAGAGATATCCTCAGCGAGCAGCTGGCAAAACCAGAACGGAACTCGGCCAGGAACGGCATCAGACAGATGGCTGGAGCTACACCTTTCAACCAATATACAGCTCATCGACACATAAAGTAGTTTTGTAAACCGACAAGAATGCTGTTCAACTAACCAGTTTTGAAAGCCTGAAACACTAACTACACAGTCCAAGATTAAGACTGAATCGCCGATTATGCCGCAGATCACCGATTTTATAGTCCCGTAATGCTTTCCGGTAGAAGCGATTGGAAAAATACAGTCATCATGATCATCTTCATTATCATCAACTATTATAAGACCACCACTGGATAAATGTCTCCCTAATTTCATTCCATATCGACTGCGATTGCGCTAACATCTACCATGTCTTACAAGCAAACTTTTCAGTCTCATCCCTCCATATTGTATTTAGTCTTTTTCCAACTGCGTCTCGTGGGCACCAATCATTTAGCTTTTTGTTCCACATGCTGTCATCTGTTCTTGCTAAGTGTCCGGCCCATATGCATTTTTGCTGCTTAATTGTATAATAGCATTCACTCTAGTCTTCCTTTTGATCATCGGTAGTATTGTTCTTCCCATGATTCTCTGTGCGATTCCAAGTTTGTTCCCAGTTCATTAATAAAATGTTCTCAGTATTGCACTCCAGTTTGACTTGCATACCTAGGGGTTTCTTCAGATGGATTTCTTAATCAGTCAAACAGCAGTAAATTAAGCTGATAAGATCTGGAATCTGAACGTAGTTTCCATCTAAAAATTCTACATTAAGCATCTGGATATTTTGTCAACTAGCTTTGAAATTGAATGAGTCTTGATTTAATCATTTCTAGCAACTTTGATAATAATAATCAATGATTTAATGGGTGTTGATCTTATCAAATTATTTAGACATTGCATCATATAAAGATAAGAAATACTCATTGGTCTCTTTTATGGAACAACAACCTGAACGATATAGTTCGAAGTATAGAATCAAATCTTTGCAAAATATATTACTTCGTAAAATGAAAGCATACTTATCATCAACAGTAGCCTCTAGATGCCCGTTGTTGAACATAGTCCTTCTCCAAGATTTGCCAGACCTCTCTGTCATGGTTATCGCGGAGCCAGTATTTTTCTTAACACCGTCACGCTATCAGTTCGTCGCCCTTTGAATTTTATGATGCATTCTATGTTATCTGTAACGCCTGTTCCTCTTTTTTCTCTAATATACTGTGCTGCCTTGTGATCTCTTCAAAAATGCGCAATAAATTTCTACTTGCCATGAGGGATAGGCTGTGCCCAAATTTGCAAAAGCATTCAGCGCGTATATATTTTTATCCCCTCAAAAAGATTTGCACGAAACGAACTCAGGGCCAGTGCAAAGTACCAGAAACATGGTAGATCGCTCAGGGGCCCGAGGGGCTAGCGGGAGCAAATCAAAGGTCCGAGACAGCAAGAATTTCTTAATTCATTAGGAAAAATGGAGAAATTAATACCTTAAGCAAAATAAAAACAGTCAAAATAAGAAAAAAACTAATAATAATTCATATATTTTCAGAAATATCTGACCGTTGAATTTTCTAGCGCATCTACGTTCAGCTTGCCTAGGGCGCCATTCATCTTCAGACCAGCCCTAAATAAGCCGGCAGCCTTGGAATCTGCAATAGCTTCATATCTTACATATCTTAGCAGAGGTCATTTTATTTTTCGGCGAAACTTTCAATGTTCCGTTCTTATGCATGTTTTTACAGAGGCGTAACTGAAAAATGGGGGAGAGGGTTATTTTTGAACATGTCCCCTGGGGCCCCAATTTTTAAACTACAGCTCACCTCCTGAATTTCACCTGACATTGTATAAAAGCAAGAATATATTTGTATGCACATGAATTCCATAATAAATTGTTCGGGTTGCTTTCCGACGAACAAAATGGTGCATGTGTACCTATTCCAAGTTTTCCTTTTTCATCAAATCTCACAAAATATTGGAGGGAGCCAAGTCCCCCCAGGCCCCCAAATCTCTAGCTATCTCCAGCTACACCATTGTTCTCTTAGCTTGGCAACTTGTCATGAAAACACTCAGACGAGACGGTGAAATCCAAGAAGCAAATAACGCATTCAGTGTCTTCTTTATAGATAAGGATAAAACAAGACGTCTTGGCGTTTTTAGCATCACACGGATACAATTATTCTATTTACTGAACGGATAAGTCAAATAAGTATACACGTGATTTATCAGTGATAACAATGATAAAAAATACAATATACAATGCGCAGGTATCAGCTCAGTTTATTAACTCAAAAAGACCAATGTTTGATATATATCTACCTATTCTCTCTTATGTTTATAAATCTCCACCTTTTCAAATCTCTTTATCTTTCTGCCTGTCTACCTGCCTGTCTCTCTTTCTCTCTCTCTCTCTCTCTCTCTCTCTCTCTCTCTCTCACTGTATGCATCATCATCAGAAAAAATCTGCACTGCAACACAAAGGCCTTTCTAATGTACTTCCATGGTCACCTCTGCTATGTTTTACAGGCATATCTTTCTTTCTATTATATATACTAGCTGAAAACCTTCCCTACGATTAGAAATCCAGCGCACTACCAGAATGGAGTCTTTGGCCCAAACGAGAGATCAAAAATGATTCTATAATATTGGCTACAATACGCGAAATTAGCTACTTAGAGGCCATACACACATAAAAGGAAAAAATGTTCAGTTATAAACCCCTGAGAATTCAGTGATTATTGATGTTCTTAGGTTTATGCCTTTCCCAAGGACATTTGTGTCCGTCCCAGTCTAAGTCGAAGATTGTAGATGAAGGAAGCCATAAACAAAATAAAAAGAGAAGAGACCCCCTGGACTGGATAACACCATCGACCTACTCAAAAAGGGTGGTAAATTCATCGCTAAGAAACTATTCATCCTATTCAACTTATGCCTCAGACAAAGCACAATCCCAACAGATTGGAACACTGCAATCATAATGCGACTACATATATACATATAAGTACTGGCCAATAATCCTACTCAACTGTAACTACAAACCTTTTTTTTACCAAAGTAATCACCAACTGAATGGCATAAGCACTACATAATAGCTAACCACAGGAGCAAGCTGGCTTCAGAAGAAGCCACTCAACCACTGACCATATTCATTTGCTTAATCTACTGAAAGAGAGAGCAACAAAATATAAAATGCCATTCACTATAGCATTTGTTGAATTTGAGAAGGCCTTCGATTAAGAGGAAATCCCAAAGGTTATTTATGGTATCATTCAACAAACCATAGACCCCGTATTTGCTAGAGTATTGCAACATATCTACCGGCACGGCAGTCCATTTATCAGGCTACATGGAGACTCTTAACAGCCTGCCTCGAGATGATCTTCCGGAACAAGGACCGAGGAAATAAAGGAATCAGAATAGACAAAGTCTGGACGGACTGAACAAAGGAAACAAGAAAGTTGGTCTCCACATGAACTTCAGTAAAAATAAATGTCGTGTACAACGTAAATGTTGAAGCAAAATATACAACAATCAAAATCAAAGAAGTGGGAGACTGAATGAGTTAGACAACTATGCATACCTAGGACCACGAATCTCCATGAAATTCACTAAGGAAGAAGAAATCAAGCAAAAAAAACCACTTAAGCTTTGCAAGCTTTTAACAGGGAAAGCTCAACCTTCAAGAACAAGAAAATCTTCCCAGCCCTAAAAAGGTAAACAACCAATGGCGCTCCCTGATAGTCACGTATGGGACTGAAACATAAACAAAAGACTGCCCCTTAAACTGAGAACGTGTGCAGGAAAGAATCATTCTCAAAATGATATGGGGAGATCACAAGACAGCACAAGATATTAAAGTTAGAGATGTAGAATCCACAAGAAAATTCAAACGGTAATGTTTGGGTCATGTTGCAAGAATGGCAAACAAATGATGGACATCTTGACTCACAACATGAATCCCCAGAGATCACACCCAAAACTGTGGCTAGCGAAAAAATAAGATAGCGTGACATGGTTCAGAAAGTTCTGGATATGTGGCGCTGGAGATAGAGAGGTCTGGTGAATCTTGCTGAAGGTCAATGTCCATCGACGGATGCTAAAAGATTGATGATGGCCTGTTTGTGTATACATATTATTTTTTCATGGAAAAGGATAATGAAGTATGAACAGACTGGAGACAGGTAGACAATATTGCAATAGACAGATATTTATCTACTGAAGATTTTATAGATTCTAGTAGTACGCAAATGTACTGACAACTTGAGGGATGGGTGATGCAGAGCGTCCTGTAGCCTCAAAAAATACCTTGCCCAGTCTTGGAGGATCAGTAAGCCCCACTGCAGCACTTTCCCATTCAAATGGAAGGATTGGGCTCGTCCTGACGCCCTCGTAACACCTGTTGCGCGGAGCTTCCCGTATACGGGTCCAAACATTAAACCAATCTTGTGTCACGTCTTGCTTTCGTGGGGAAGCGTGTAGATACGATACTACTTGCAGTAAATATACTACAAGTGGAACAATATAGAGAACATTTTTTCTATGTAATAATCATAATCCTAATGAAAGAAACTTGAGCCAAAACTAAGAGGCAGAGTCCATTCTATGAACAGAGAAACAAATAGAAAATAATCGCTCTGTTAATCATTTATTCTAGCTGAATAATCTAACCACGGTTGCAAAACTCAGAAGCGACCGGAGCTACGGTAACCGGATTTCCTGTGATTATAAATGGAATATCCAAGCTATTTTTAGCGGGTTTATCTTTAAAAATTCCTTTACAAATGAAGTTTATAGTTGGGAATTCAATTTAAAATAACAATCCATGATAAATTGATCCCTTACTTTGTGTCAATCAACGTTCATACTGACAAAAATATGCTCATTATCATCATCATCGTCATGATCAGCTTTCAAGCATCTGTTGAACATAGATAGACCTTCCCCCAAATTTGCCAGACCCGTCTATAATGCAGCGCTTGATCATTCGATTGGTGATTACTTTGGTAAAAACTCTGCAGATACAGTTGAGTAGGCTTATTGGTCTGTAATTGCAGTCCTTTTTCTGTTTGGAGGGATAGAGATTTTTGTAGAATACCGGTACACTCTCGACAATTCAATCCCTGTCTGTTGTTGGGTCTCCATTATCTTTAAGCTCACTGGTTATCTGTTTTCTTCGTGCAAAAAGAGTTTTGTTAATTAGTTTGAAACTTCTACCCTTTTAAAGAATTACTTTGAAGACTATTGCTGTGTATCTTTTCTTTATCTCCTCTTCGTTTCTTTTGTATGGTTTTATTCAGTTCAGTTTCTTCGATTTCTTTCCGTTGCTGTTGTCGGTGATTCAAGATTCCTGTGTTTTTCTATGAGATTCTTGATCTTTCTTAAGATTTCGCTGATGGATTGTTTGTTCTTTTGTTTGAACGTATTGACGATTTCCATTGGAGAGATTGTTATTTTGATGTTAAACCCGTCGAAGTCGGTGTTGTTCTCTTTAGGTTCAATGAGAAGTTTTTCAGTTCGATCTTGAAGGGTCGACTCAATTCTTTTGATACGTTTAGTGGTCTCACTTCGACATGGAAAATTCACCTGCATCTTTATTGGTTTTAATTTGGATTTTACATCTTACCATTCTGTGGTCACTCCTTACATTGGCTTGATTCAGAACTTGAATCTCTTTGATCACTCTTATCTTCCACGATGTAGCTGATTTCGTTCTTGGTATCGTGACGCCCATTTTCTATTTCTTCTTGAAAGATTTTGAATCTGTTCGCTGTCACAAAATCTATAAAATGTTCAGCTTCTCATTCCGTATTTTTTACCCAACTTCCTGACGCAGCATTCATTCCGTTGTCCTACCTGAGCATTAGAGTCTCCCAAAATAATGTTGAAACATTCTCGATTTTTTTTAGTATGGAGTTCAAGTCGTCGTAGAAGATGTCTAACTCCTTTTTTGCTATCTGTGAAGTGAGTGCGTTGACTTGAATGATATCCAGAGTGTACATCTTTGAAAACGGTACGATGTCAGTGGCTACGCTATCTGAGAAAGAGAATCCTACAAGGTTGTCTTTGGGGTATTTATACTTAAGAAAAACATCTCCACTTTGTTTTTCTTTCTCTTTCTCGTAGCTATAGAAGATATTGACTTTTTAGTTCGATAAACCCTTGGAGATCATCACCTCTGCCTAAAGCAAGTGATGTGGCAGGGTCATCGCTTCCCAAAAGCCCAGCTGCATCACTTATTTGTGTGCTCCAAGGGCGACTACCGAACGTCTCCCCGCAAAAAACAGTCTGAGATAGATAGGTTTTAATCAATACCTAATTTTTACCTGCGATAGACGTCGACAAGTCAATGAATGCCAAAATCACTTTCTTTTATAACCAACTGACAATGGTTGAAAGCATTCAGAGGAAATGAAGGAAACAGAGCGTGGGTAAGGAAAGAAGATTGTTTACGTCACACCACGTCACATTATTCTTTTTCAAATCAATTCTCAAAATGAAATGATATGAAATAACAGCTCGAGTGAAAGAGAGCTTCAAGGAGTTTCTAAGAGTAATTGTTCGTCATTATCTGGTGGAAAAAGAAATATTTTTTCTCCTAAAGCTAAAAATTCCTATAAAGGTTCCTTTCACAATTTACTCATCGTGACGAATATCAATTTTCGACATGTGATATTTGATGAGATATCTTCGCTTCGTCATACGAAATATCAAATTGAAAACGTGTTGAATTACCTGATCTGTAATAAGTTACTGTAGGCCTTATGATAAAATCAATCAATGGAAAATAAGCTAGGTGTTTTATTGATCTTACTCATTATGCTCTTAGAACGCCATGTCCTGCAGAAAAATAGATATGATCATTTTTTGCAAGATGACAGCATTCTGTCCACTTATGGGGGAGAACAGTCTATTTTGTGTGTATTTGTAAAGGCGTTAACTTCAGTTTGAAACTCGTGATAAGAAGAGTACGAGTGTGAAACTTATTTGGTGGACTTTGTTCAAGTTTAGAGTGACTGACTACTTTTTCTTTTTTCTCGAGAATGAAGAGAAGAGAAGAGAAAGAGGCAGATTCTTATAGCTAAAACCATCAAAATATCCATGCCATTTATCTAGAAAATTATTTAAAATACTATTTTATCAAGTCCCCTTCCATGGCCAAATTAAACATCTTCTCCAGTTAAAAGAAAGAATGTTTTTACTTAAGTCAAAATATTTTCTCTTAACTTTGAAGCTCATGTCGGAATAGAGTTTGATCCTGAAGAAGCCATTCTTGTAAAAAGCTTCAGTCCTTGATTGCCAAATTTGGTTCTTTCGACATTCGTCGGTACATTTTGTTCGTTTTACATCTTTTGACAAACATTCTTGTTTACTTCGTATCCAATCAATTATTCCTTGTTAATCTCCCGATTTTTGTTCATCAAGATTCTGCCGTGATGTTGGCGCGTGCCGTTGAATCTCAATGAGATTATGAATTATAAGATGAAAAAAATAAGGAAACATTAAAAAAAAAAAAAACATTTCTCCAAGGAGAGGTTATTGACTAGGATCGATTTCTTACATTGTCTTTGATGTTGAATCTCCTTTCATTGCCCAACCTTCCAGCTGCAGCCAAGAGAATATTTTCTCTATTGAACAACATCGAAAACTCTGACTGCTGCAGGGTCAGACTCCACTCTCACTTTTATTCCGACTGAAGATGATTACTGCAACTTTTGTATATGTATATATATATATATATATATATATATATATATATATATATATATATATATATGTGTGTGTGTGTGTGTATATATAGATATATATATGTGTGTGTATATCGGTCTCCGGATCTGCAGCGAAGGCTTCAATCCTGCTTCGCGGTACTGGATGGGTTAATGGGAAGTCTATAGCCACACTAAAGAGATGTAATACATTGAAATAGCTGTCTGTGGATGACACAATAATATATATATATATATATATATATATATATATATATATATATATATATATATATATATATTATATATATATATATATATGTATATATATATATATATATATATATATATATATATATATTCTTTATTTACAAAAATTTTTTAAAAACTTTATATAAATTCATTGATTTATCAGAAAGAAAATGAGCTCTTGTATATCTGTAAGATACTTTTTCGTTGATGCGTAAGATATTTAACGCAGTCGATAAGAGACACGACAATCAATCAGGCGGTTGTGATTTCAAATCACGCTAGGTTTATGCTGTTTCGGGGGGTTTTTTTGCTCCCCTAATTTTGGAGAGGATTGTTCTCGTTACAGTTGAATAACAAAGCACAATTCAGATTTGCACTGGAGTTGGACAAAGATTTGTTAAGAAAGAGTTGGTGACGAGGATCGATTTCTTACATTTTCTTTGAGGTAGAATCTCCTTTCGTTGCCCAACACTTCAGCTGTAGCTAAGAGAATATTCTCTTTACTGAATACCATTTAAGTTGGGGAAAATCACGTCTTTTTTGCAGATCAATACGATAAATGCCTTACAACTCATTGAAAGTTTCCAAAAAAGAACAGACTGTATGAAATGGATCCGAACACACGATTAGTGTGATAAGATAAAAGGAAGGGAATGGTGTGTTTGAGAAAGAATTGGAAGAAGCAAGTTTTTAGAGGACTCTTTCAATAAAAGCAATATACTGACTTCATCATAACTGAACAACCGTAGCCATCAAAGATGTTGAGGGTTCTATTCTGTCTAATATGTGCGTGTGTTTATGTATTTGTTTGTGTGTTAGTTTGCTTGTCTTAGTCTCTTTCGTTTTTTTACTTCATAGTCCTCCTTCTATCATTGTTCATCGGCTCACAATAGATACTGTTCACAAAGAGTAGCGGCAAAATTCCATACTACATTCAATTTGCCTGTGCTGTTCAATTTCTCCCAAATTTTGAGTGGCGCCCCATCTATCTAGCTAACTGGTTATGGGCCGGACACTTGGCAAGAAAAAAGGAAAACAGATTGAGTTAAATGTTAAACTATCGGTGCCTCTCGGACAACAAATGCAGAAAGAAAAGACCAGACACAAGATTGAAGAAAGAGACGGGAAGGTATTCCAGTAAGAGATTAGCGTCATCGCGGTCGTCATGGAAGCAACTGAGAATGATCTTTGTCTAGCTGTGGTTTTACGATGGCTGATGATGATAAGGGGAAGGGGTATAGAGAGAAAGTGATAGAAAGACAGAAAGTGAGAGATTATATATATATATATATATATTTATTCTGTGGGCATAGTTCGATGGATTTCGACGGGGGTCAGCCATATTTTTCAAAAAAAAAAATTTTCGGCGGTTAACAGAGAAAATATTCTGTTTATATTTCGAT